>VXBO01007993.1:0-25093 GCA_013400135.1 Rhinoptilus africanus
AAAAAAAAAAATCTCTTCCCACGCAACTCTTCTGGCTACTGCAGAATCCTGCTAAACTTGAATTAAACCGCAATTTGCAGACAGCCGTAGAGCGCTGACAAGTCCTGCACTGCTCCCAGGCTGCTGCATCAGCCCTCCAAGGGCTCTCCAGCAAACGGGTCTGGCTTTGCTTCTTGAGGACATCTCTCAGAGCATCCACCATATGGACAGTTTGTCCCTGCTCTGCCCAACAATGTGGTTACCTCCAGTATTTATCTCCCACCACAACATCCTCAGGCATACTACCTTGTTACTAACCACTTCCAGAAAACCTGGAGACATCTGAAGAGGGAGGAAGACCAAAAAGATCTGGGAAAGGGCAGGTCTCATTGGTACAGGGGAGAAATAAGCAGGCAAATAACTCGCCCAGAAGCATCAGCCTAGATGATGAAAATCTTAGCCGGTGAAAATCTGTTACAGCCAGGGCATCCCTAATTTTTTAAGCTCTAAATAACACTTAGTCCCTAGATAAATCACGAAACTGCAGAATTCATATTCCACGTACAACCCTGTATCCAACATCATCTGGCTTTGCATTCATGAGAGATAAACCTGTTTAAACAGAGTCAGGGTCATACGCTTTACTTGTCACAGTCTGCAAACTAAGAGTTCAGGATGGCCCTGGTCAAGCTGTGACCCTCACCTGAGCAGGGCATCTCCACAACTAGAATTTATCAAGAAGATTATATTAATGGTAAGGGAGAAAAATGAATAGCAGCACTGAAAAAACAGAAATTGGGGCCAAGCGTTACGAAAATTGCACCAAAACTCTTACCCAGCCCATGAAGAAAGTACATTTTTAATCCTGTCTTGTATTTCAGGAGCCCCCTCTACTGTAGCTTTTATAGACTCTGCTAGAACCACCACCAAAAGCCAGAGACAAGAGACTGTGGAAAAGCCTCTCTCAACTCCCATCATCAATACCCCAGTGCCGCCATCTGCCCCGAGTGCACCAGGGGAAGCACCATGAGCCAACACCAAACTGGAAAAGAGCCAAACCAAACCCACACCCGTCTAAACCGCCTGGCACTATTTACACACACACAAATCTCTCCACCCATTGATAAAGGTCTCTGCTTGCTTTTGATATGTTTGCAAACGAATAGAGCTGCAGTGGGGGCAGGCAATGGAGACAGACCCTGCCTGCTTATCCTCCCCTCCCACCGGCAGCCCTAAGGGGATGCCCAGGCACACCTGCGATCTCTGCTACAATTACACACGCCTAATCCTCATCCTCATTAAAGAACTATTAAGAA
This sequence comes from Rhinoptilus africanus, assembly GCA_013400135.1. NCBI lineage: Eukaryota > Metazoa > Chordata > Aves > Charadriiformes > Glareolidae > Rhinoptilus > Rhinoptilus africanus. The sequence goes on from VXBO01007993.1 coordinate 1,296, forward strand.
ATCCATTTCTATTACATTTGTTTATATACATGCTTTCAGGGGCAGGAAAAAAAAAAAAAAGACCAGACAATGCCTTCCAGGAACTAACATCCTGACCAAGATTAGCAAGATCTACAGATACCACCAGTTCTCTCATCCCAAAGAATAATTTACTCAGGTGTAGTCATAACGAGTGCGCAACCACAAGTGTTTACCATCACCTTCCTCCATATGTTTATCTGAAGACAAGTTTGGCATTGAAATAAAAGTATGGAGCGAGTGAGGTTAGTTTAATTAGCTACACAACAGGTATTTAGAATCTCTTTTCCAAAGCACAGCTGCCAGATTCACATATGTATTTAGCGTTAAAAACTCACAGCAATGCCAAATCGGTTCTTTGCGTATGAAGTTACAGATCAGGTTACTGCAAGTTTAGCCTTGAAGGCCATGAACTTGGGGGAGCCTAGAGGAACTTCGTGGACTTATTCAAAAACCACTCCATCTGCTTCCTGTTAAAAAAAAAAAAACCACTTTGCTCTCAAGCCATTGGTATGTGAACTATGTTTGTCACCTGGGAAGTCACAACAAGTTTTGCTTCAATTTTGAACAGACTTGGGGGAGGGACGGAGAATCAAACCACCCATCACAGACTGTCAAACTGAGCACAGCTCTCAGTTTGAGCTGAATAAAGCAAAAAAAAAGTCACAGCTGAAAAAGTAAAATTTTCCCCCCAACCCCATCAACTGTACTGGGGATTCTGGCCTGAAACACCTCAGTAAGGAAGGATAACAGCAAAGTTGTGGATTTGCCTTGAAAGAGGAAAGCCTCATATGCTTTTACACTATGCATCATCCATTTACAATGCAAATGTCGTGTTCCTTGTGCTAAAACCAGACTAACTAAAAAGAAAATGATTGTACATCTGTAACATCAAAACCCCGTCTATCATTAGGCCAGCATCTTGCAGTTTAGTTTCAGGAGCATTTATTTTAATCAAACTCATACTTTCATATTCCCATCTACTGCCAAAATCTAGCACAAAAGTAAGGTAGAGAACAGACGACTCTCTAAAGCATGTTTATTTTGGGGTTTTTTTTAAAAAAATCATTCAAAACAAGTTCACCGAATAGAAGTTCTCCAGATACCTGACCTGCGACAGAATATCAGCCAAATCGCTTGATAATCAAGGTAGAAATAAATCTACCTTATACATGACAAAAGCATTAAGTCTACCTGACGTTTGACAATATTTCTTGAAATCGAAGGCAGGAAAAGACACGAGCCAGAGACAGACGGTCACCTGAAAGGCTCCTTCATGAATTCCATCACTCACATATCAACTAGTTAGAGAGAAAAGACAGGCTGCAGGTTCATACTGAAGATCTTGCATGCTTCCACAGACTCATATGAATGGTTTTGCACATTTCTGCTCAGCCGCACAGCAAAGAACATAGAAGCAGAATCATAATTAATACAACTGATATATAAATACAGGCCCAACCCACAATTTTAGGCTATCAGCAAAATGCCAGCACATCCCTTGCGCTTTAACCATCACTGATGAGCAAGTAACAGACGCCACAACAGCCAAGGCTGCTGTAAGGCAGCACTGGAGGATGTATGTAGGCCGTAATGAGTTAATCTTCATAGTATGCAAAGGTCCTACAAGTTTGCCAGAGAAATACACACCAAATAATGCCAGGAATGTAAATTCATCCTCCAGCACCGGTCCTCCCGCTCTTGCTCTTTATAGACGCCAGCAGAAGTGATGGAGCTACAGAAGAACTCCCTCATTACCACCTGCTCAGCCTTCAGTACATTGCATATCTTCAAAAGAGGGAAAAAAACCCCACCCCAAGAATGTACATATTGCTAAACTGGCTCTCACTGACGTGTGCGACGTTCTTCTGACAAAACAGCCTTACCACATAGTGTGCAACTGTGCCTGGACTAAAGCCATGGGAAGGAAAGCAAGAGTCAGGCACAGTTACAGCTAAACTAGAAAAGCCACTTTCACCTGCCATTTCATTATTTTTCATTGAAAAAAAATGTAGACATTTAATTTGTTTTAAATCATCTATCAGGTTAAACATCAGGAAGGTGATTAACTTGATTCATGTTATTCAAGACCCACCGTGCTGTAAGCCAAGACATTTTTCTGCCCAGCAAACACTCCTGGCTCAGAAAACCCCCGATGACTTCCTTCCATTTGGTTGCCTGTACTGGAAAAAATGGAGGGTTTTGACAGTCCTCAAGAGGAACAACTACCACATCCTTTCAGCATTGCGAAGCTTAACAGCCACCTAAGGCAGTATTACACCTGGAGAAAGACAATTATGATAACAATTCTCCTAAATCTGCCTGAATACCTGCAAAAATACGACTAAGGATGAAGACTTTAAATAAAAGCTTGCACTTTGGTCCAACAGCCAGGCAGTTCCCCAGCAGGACAGGAAAGCACACACTCGAGAGGTGGCAAGTAGCTTCTAAATGAATGCAGTTATTCAGCTGAAAGCTCGTTTCTGCAACGATGGTAAAGCAATATGGTAACCACTAAGTATAACAGCTCTGACCACTGCACCCACCAGTTCCTCAATCACAAGCACTCACCACCTCATCCTCAGCTCTAAGCTGCCAGGAACTTCTACACATGGCTACATTCACGGGGAAACGGGATTAAAGGATTCAGGCGCTGAATTAATAACAGCATTGACTTAGTAGTTGTATTAATCACCCTGTTGAGTATTGACTTCCGTGGGTCTCAAAGCACTGCGCCACGCTGAATGGAGATTTTCTCCTCCTACACCTTTTACTGACTTAACCGTCTGAGGACAGCACACTCAGAGCTCTGAAACACAATTCAACAATAAACATGCTTTATTAGACTCACAAGTTAAACAGTTAAACTCTCACCAGAAAAATCGGAGGCATACGATGAAATGAACAGACCCGTCTCTGCATCCATCTCATTCAGAAATGCTATGGCAATTTCCCTCAGCAGCAGATAATGAAAACTTATTAAATCACATCTTCACCATAATCACTCATATCCCACTCTATATTTTCACTCAAAAATTCATCACTCATTGCTAGCCTTAAACAAATTCAGATTAATGTCACCTTTTGAACAAATCCCATCTAGTTCCTCCCAAATTATTCTTCAGCCGGTCTTCCCAATAAACAGGACGATATATCCGATGTAGTCAAAACCCTATGGGGCTTCCAAATATGTGGTGCAATCTTTCAAGTTATTCTAAAAGCACATTAACAGTCTGCACCTTTGATGAAACTTTAAGACTAGCACACAGAGAACAAAGACTTTTTTTTGCCTTTTACATGTTTGTATAAAAAGCCTCAGAAGTTCGCTGCCATTAAGAGACACTGAAACTTGACTCAATGGTGATATTCAACACCTTCTTAAAAAACCTCTAAGAACTGAAACCTTTACTATCCAAGACTTTCGTTTTTTACTTTCATGCTGGTAGACAAAAGAGTGAAGATCAAAATAGTAAAATACTGAAGAGATGAACAAAAAGATAGCAGTAGAGAATAAGTAATGTGGCGGGGGTGGAAGGGAAGTGGTGGAGAACCTCATTAGTCAGGCGAGAGTTTAATTAACATGTGGAAAGAACAGTACTGCCAAATTCCGAAATTAAATTATTTTGGAACTAGAAGTATACAGCCCCAGAAAACAGACAGTTCAAGACAACTGAAGATTTAGTGCGATGGCATGAAAATAAGAGACGAGAGAGCAAAAGCAGAGCCATATGTTGGGATTTGTTTAGTTTGAAGTCATAAGTCCACATGTGAGCCAGGTAAACTGGGGGCAGTGCTCGTACCATGCTCATTGACCTGAGTGAGGGCAGAGAATTCACTCTCAGCACATTTAAAGACCACATCAGACAGGGGGAATGGCTGGTTCAATGAAGGACGAGGTGTCTCAGTAGGTCAGACTAATAAGAGAGCAGCTCAGGAGGTTCAAATACAAGCGTGGCTCTAACCACACGTCATGCTGCATTAACAAAAGCCAAACTGCTTCCCTCTGCCTGCGGGTTATTTGCCTCACGAGGCCACAGCTGGAACAGCACAGCCCAGTCGTGCACAGCCACAGAACAGAGAAACCTGGAACTGGAAAAAGCCCAGGAGAAGGTCCACCAGATGGTCAGGGGTCTCTAGCATTGGATATACAAGAGGCTATGGCAGAGGGACATGTAAAGAGAGCCTAGAGGCTGCTCATTTTGGAGAAGGAACTGTGACACAATCCAGTGAGACTCCTACGACCTAAAGGGGAACTGCAGGCGAGATGCAGCCTTGGGGGTTGCATAGCAAAATCTCAAAACACAAGTTGTTTTAATGGGATTCTCCAAAAAAAGGCTAGAAAAATTACCGTGAGAGCTGTGCTGCACCACAAAAAGGCAGCCCAAAGAGGCAGCTGAATTTTCATCTCCGTAGAAGTTTCAGAGCACAACCCAGCAAGGCCTTAAGCAACCTGATGTAGCTTTGAATCCAGCCATGCTGCAAATAGGTTCAAGCTGCCAACCTGCAGAGGTCCCCTCCAATACTTTTCAGCATCATTTGTCCCCCCAGTCATTTTCAACAGCTGTTTAGGTTTACTGCTGATTAACAGTCATAGCAAAAACTTGGAAAATTCTAACTCTTCCAACTTGAACGCTGACAAAGCCATGATAAGTATCATTTAAAATATCTTAAGATCCTTCAAGATGATCACATTCTCCATTACTCTTGTAAAAACCTCCAGTAAGTTTGTACTCAAACACCTACACAATGCAAGCAGAATCACCGCCCATCCATGAACACTACTGTTTACCCAGCAGCTGTGATTACTCGGTAAGTTCTTTGCTTATCAGAAAAGAGCCTCACCTGAAGGTCTTCGCTGAAACTGCTTCCAGTTAGGAAGTTGCCAATGGCAACTTTTAAAAACCCCAGTGCCACCCTCACTGATATTTGGATTTATCCCAGTGCCTTTTAGACTTTTAATAATCTGCCTATACATTTTACTTTGGTTTTCATTCCCTCTAACATTCAAACGGTCACGCTGCTGCCAAAATCTCCTACCATCATCCACATGCTGTGTCCCATGCCCCACATGCTCTGCTTGGCAGAAAAAGAAGGAAACACAATTTCATGAGCCCATTTTGAAGGGGAATATCTATCTACATTCCTAAGTTAAATCAAGTACACCTTCAATAAACCATCAAGATTACCTCTTGCAAACTCAATCCCAGTGGGTCACTCATGCAGTTCTTAAACCCTGGAATTTTCTTGGCATTACTTCATCAGAAACCTGCAAGAAACCTCACACATAGATAGATATCTTGTCAAGAACTTAATTTTACCAAGCAGTGCATAAACAGACAACATTGCTACTAGCTCTAACAATAGGGAGGACTCCTCATCAGTTCTTAAGATGAGTAAATCCATACATAAACTCATTTACTCTTTCTTTACAAAATTAATGTTCAGAATAAAGCAAGCTTATGGAGGGCCTTGATTTTTAGATTTCCACTAATATTTATTCCTGCAGAAGCAGCGTTCTTTTGTACGACCAGTTTTGCCTGGATGGTATTTACTTTCTGAAAGGCCCCATGCAGACTGGCATGATCTTGGTCCCTTCCGAAAAAACAAGGTACATTCATCTTCAGGTTTAGTTGACTTGAATCTTGTCATGAGAAATGCAACTTTAAATTTTTCATAAAGACTTACCCAAAACATTCGGTAGCAACATTTGTTTAGGTTTCTCTCTCTAGGAAAATCCAGATAATCACGCCTACAAAATTTTGTTGAAGAGGTGACTGCAGAATTTTTAATACTGACCTATCTGTTAGCTTGAAAACCAAAAATAAAACTGACTTTGTAAACATGGAGGAATTTATATTTTTAGATCAGATACTGAGCCTTTTGGAACAAGAATACTAAACAATGAGTGTTTACCTGTTTATCGATGGAGGACTTTGTACTTCTGGAAGAGCTACAGATGATACTTCCCACCACACATTCAGGAAGCATCAAACAAATGCAAGAAAGAAAGAAGGGAAAGAGGCAAAATTCTCCCTCCCACAACCTTTCCACACACACAGGCTCACTTGGACAAGATTTTTGAGCCACAGTTACTAGATATGTGCTAGAAAAAGCCGTTATAGATGAGCAACAGAAGCAGAGCATTCACCCAGCTGGTAAACAAGAATTAAAATGTGACCACCGTGGTAGTAAGCCACAGACCAGCTGCCTCTGTGGGAAGAGACACGGCTTCAGTCAAGATAAGCCCCAGCAGAAGAAAAACCAAAACTTTTTCAGCCACGTGTACAGTATACGTATATTCATTTAAACTCCTTGTCTTTTTGCTAGGAAGTACAACTCCCAAGATAAGTTACAAGAGAAGGCACCAGCTTTTACTCAAAATTTCACAAAGAATAATTCCTCCACGGGCAGAAAGTAGCCCTGCAGCCTACCCCATCCAGAGGGCACAGCTCAGGACTCATAGCATGTGCCCAGAGACTGGTCTACCTCTTAACAGTCAGCTTTCCTTTCTTAAGCTGGATGTAATTCTCTTCTTTTTACCCTTTTTTACATCCAGTTTTTGGCATTTTAATTATTTTTTTAACACCAGACTCAGCACACTATCACACAATCCAATGAGCAGATAGAAATTTGTTCTAGCATTATCTTTATTTACTTTATCCAACCACTTGCATGCTTGAAAAAGCTATTCTTTGTGCCCTGCCGCTATAAAAGGCTTGTTCTGATCTAAGCACACACATAACCACCAAGACATCAAGTGTTGGTTGTAAAGATTCCAAACATTTTCTCCCAAATTAGAGATCTGTCATGAAGTTTTTACTGAAGTATAAACAAGGATAAGAGACACTGAAAATATCTGTGCCATAGCTTTCAAGGCTGTTACATAGTCCCTTTGGGGTTTAGAGAAAGGCTGCAAGAGAAAACACGGCTGGCAAGGCGAAAACATTATTTCCCCCAGGCAAGTGTCCTGGTGGTAAATAGTTCATTCTTCCTCTACAAAGAATTTTGTACTTCCCCCAGCCGCCAAGCATTCATAACACCCCAAGCACCGGCCCAACATCCCAACGTGTAAAGATTGGAGGACTTGCAACGCCACATGTGCAATAACACAACACATCAAGTAACTTATAAGGCTAATTCAAGCAGAAGCCCAAAACTCTCTAGGCAGAAATAACAGATATTACTCACCACGCGCTCCGTACTGAGGAAGAAGGCTGATGCAGCTCCAAGCAAGGTGGTGATGCTCTTACAGCCTTTTTTGCTCAGCCCATGGCCGATGCCAAGCCCAGACTCATCAGGGGAGCCAGGGCCCCTTCCACAGCTGCTCCTCATCACCCACCTGATGAGCATTAAACCCCTCCAGCCTCCAAAGCGGAGAGGAGCCCTTTGGCCCAGGTGGGACTCGTCCCTCCTAACACACCAAGGTCAACCGAGCAAAGCTGCTGGAGAGACAGAAAAATCCCCCCTTCACGGAGAAAAACAAGGCACAACAGAAGGGATTGCACTGTGGTCCCCCTTGTATTTATTTTTTAAAACCAATTCCCCTAATATATTAGCAAAGTTCTTAACTGGTTTAATCTCCATCCTAACAGTGTGTGGATTTTTGCCATAAAACATTGAAACTACCAAAGAAAAGGTTTAGTAGACATTGCACAGAGAAAACACCCAGACAAATGCTGCAACAGTAGAAAAGGCTTACAACTGTGGAATCAATATAAACGCCCTTCCTTGTAGGTGCTGGAAAAGAGGGAGAGCTTGCCCAGCTGGGAAGCAGTTATGCCCTTCAAGCTCCCTGTGCTTTTCTGAAGCGTACCCAAATCGCACACTTTCTGCAGCAGCAACCACCCTGGCATAACTACGTTGCATACAAATCAAGCTCTAACCCTCTAGCTACCGCAGCCACATGTACAGATTCAACACCACAAAGGCGTTTCCTAAAGCACAACGATGCCAAGACCATACTCGAAGAGGTGATTATTTTTTATTGCCACGCTGCAGAAGCAGACATGTCATCAGTTCAAGGAAAACCAACAGCTGATATAATCTCTGGAAAAAAACCCAGTCATATATTATGTACTATACATCTGTATCTAGTAAACTTAATGCTAATTACATTTATTTTGTTTAGTAGTATTAAATAACGATCCCTTTCTGCTCATCCCTGGCAAGCCAGGAGAACTGCATGAAGAAACCCCACGCCAATGCAGTCTGGTGGTGGTCCGTTTGCGTGCTCCCGCAGTCACGGCCGCTCGCCGACACCGGTCTGATTTATGATAAACTTCCTTCTTTCCAGCTCACACTTGCAACACAAACTACTCCGCAATCCCAAAGGCGGTTTTAAAATCGGAAAAAAGCAGCCGATTCAACATTATAGGTCAAATATCCTTCAAGAGGTCCAAGAAGCACGCCATCGACTTCAGTGATGACTCAAAGGTCGCCATTCAAAGGGCAGAGATTCTTAGAAACTAAATATTTACTTACAGAAAACCTGAGAGAATCCCCACAGCCTTCTCTGAAAAGCTCTTTTGTGATCAGACAAGGGAGGATTCATGAAGGTAAATCATCTGCCTGCACAGGACCTGCAGAAATTGCTTCCTTCGAGGCCTCTCTGCCAGGGTGAAGTTCGTTCCAGCAGCCTCTCCTGGACATGGTGACCCGCAGCTCCTGCCTCTTAACCCACACTTGCTCCTCCTGAAAACCTGGAGAACAGTTGGTCGTCCTGCACGCTTTTACTGAGAGGGGAATATGCAAACGGCAGTTTTCGCTAACAAAAAGCGGAAATGAACGCCTTCATACCTCTAAAGGGAGATGAGAGCCGTCCTCCAAGCCAAACTTTAACTTTTCCCACAGCTAACAGATACAAATCAGAGCCCGCTACAACTGTAACCACAAAATTGGTGAGGTTGTGCACCGTCCAACTGTTCCAGCTTCATGGGATACGCCTTGTGAAACAGTTCTTCGCCAAAAAATGCTTTCAAAGAAACCAAGAGAAGGCAAAAAAAAAAAAATCACAACGGCCCTAAAACTCAAAAAATACAAGTAAGTTTCCACTTGCTTGACGGTGGAATCAGCAAAACGTGCAGAAACTTGCACCTAAACTTTTTACCGTACAAACAGACACGGGGCACTTGATCTCTGAATTTAAAAACCAAGGGAGGAAGCCAGAAATATTTGCTGCTGAACCTCTGCTTGCATGACTGCAAGCGATTTGTTAGCAGTACTGACAGCATAGCCATTTAAACCTGTATCACAGCAGTCTGCCAGATTACTGTTTCACTGACAGTAATCCCAGGTTATTTTTTCTAAACTAGGATAATCTTAACATAAATTCAGCAAGATAAGATGTTTGGAAGTCTGCGTCTTCAACTTTGCATTCTAAAAATCACTTTTGACAAATTCTGGATAAAAACTGCCTCCAGAAGTTTTAGGCTCCCCAAAAACCCAAGAATCGGAGTGGAATTTTTTTCCTAAAACGATCATCTGAACAAGATGAGTCAACCAACAACACTCTGAAACATAGTTGTTTGGGATTCTTTCGCTATGTCACATGCATTCTTTTAAAGCTTTTTGATAATTTTTAATAAAAAATTAATTTATAGAAATGTAAAACTGGTAGAACCCAGCGCGCAAAGACAGATTATGGCTTGTGCAGGATTAAGTGGATATTTTACACTGCTGTATGCTCTGCTTGGCTTTGGCTGCTTTTTAGAAACTATGCTTGGTAGAAGGCAGAAGAAAAGGGAGAGGAGAGGGAGAGGCGCAGAAATAAGACATATTTACCATTGGAGGCTCTGGAGCTTCAAGTCAGCACGTTATACAGAATTAATCTTGCCAGCTTCCGGTGCTTAGCTCTTTCAGCAAGGAAGGCATTAGTCACAGTCAGTAGCGAGAGAGAGAGGCACAGCATCTCAGAAACACCAGAACTGGCACTAGAGAGAGAGGAGGACCGATGCCCAAGGTGAGATTGTACCTTGTTAGATGGGCACGCCTTTGAAGATGTAACAGTGGGGCCATGCGGAACAGCAGCAGCAAGGGTACCTCCAGTGTCACGGCTCTCAGCCACCCAAAGAAATGGTGCTCAGTCAACCAGATAGGTCACATGGAATGCCGAGGGGCCCGTTTCACAAATGAAAATTCCCTTTGGATCTAAGTAGTGGCTTAAGAGGAAAAAAACCCAACAAAACCATCCCACATGCAATAGTTAATTTTGTTCCACAGGATCCATGGAGGCTCCTTGTCTCAGGACAGATGAAGCAAGGACAGCTTCTCCAGAGGGAGGGGGTCCTGTACTCCGAAGAAAGCACTGCACACAAGATTATAACTACAAAAACTAATGCTAACGTTCACACAGGTCCACACTGCAATGTAAAGGTGATAAAACCTCTTGCCCTACTATCAGTACTATAGCTGAGGAACTTGGGATGTTTCCTGTGCAACTAATAAGAAAAAAGAAATAAGCTTTGAGTAGCGAAGCTTTGTCACATGTTTTATTCACCTTTATTGTTCTAAATCCTGAGTACTACCTAAAAGCTGTTCTGTAAAGCAGATATCTTTATGAACACCAGCTAAAGCTGGTAAAAAAGCAGATCGTTTGCTCTGTTGCTACCGGGAAGCATCACGAAGCCACACCTTCCCGACTCCTCTCTTCAGGACACAAGGGTTAATAGACTCTGTTCAACCTTTGAGCTTCATAACTCAACCCTAATTACTGTGTAGAGGGAAAGAGAATTAACAGCTGATCAGAGCTGTGGGTAGAAAAGAAGCAAGCGTCTAGTCAGAGACTGGTTATGTTTCTCCTATCAGATTATTTACCTGCAAAAGTCGCATTGCAATTAAGCAATCATAACTGTTAAAAGTTAAGACCTTTTACGTTGAACCACGTGTAGGGTTGTGCTCCCTTAGGACTTTTTTTAAGATGTGCAACTAATAGCCCCACAATAACTTGGTCATCTTATTATCACAGAAGGGATGAGGAACAAACCCTATTGATAGATAAAAGCCTTATCACAGGGAAAAAAAGTGTGTAAGTTCACTATTATGCAAGGGGGAAAGCAACATTGCAGCAGTAGCACTAGAAGGACCATGCGGTGAGCGAGAACAGCATCTTTGCCTCAAAGTTACCAGAATATAAATCAGGAATATAAAAGAAGTCACTGAAGTGCTTCGATGTGCCATCAAATTCCTGTACTTATAATAATAATAATGATAGATGGCAAAGTGGAATACGATTAAATGACAATAGTTCAACTGCATCCTATTCTTCAGCTACATTTTCTTCCCCACCCCCCATCATCTTTGATTTTCTGCCTGGAACTCTGCTTTCTCCTCTAGCATGGGAAACAACTAGCTTCCCAGTGAGTCAGGGAGATTTATTTATACGGATCAGCAAGTTACCAAGTTGACTTTCAATATTGCTCAACTTGAACTTCATTAACTGATGGCAAAAAGATGAAGTTGTTATACTTACAATGTCCTTTCAACCCGTAATATTTTTCAGTCCTGCAATGAATTACGTAGATATTTTTCACAGTGCGAGCTGAAAGGATTTTTGCATTCAGGTAATATACAATAAATCAAAATTTCTCCACCAAGAAGTTGCACAGATTTCCAGGGCTTATCTCGTGTTTATGCACCAGCTCTTCCTGCATCTCCAACAGCCTACAGCAGAAGTTGAGGGACTTGCAAAATACTACTGCGGTAGGAAAGAAGGTACAGTAACAACAACAAAACCAAAAAAGATGTCTTGTTCTTTTTTAACTTGCTATATTTCTTCAGACAACAGACAAGGCTGGAGACAATCTGTTCACACGTACAACCTTCAGGCTGGAAAGCTTGCAGAGACTGCTAACGAGGGTGGGAAAAGCCTCATAACTCAGCCATTACCGCGACTGACAATTAATATTAAGGTGCAAAATTCATCCCAGCGCAGAGATAAAGCCAGAGCAGAAGCTGTAAACACAATTCATAAAATGCGAATTCTAATCATTTTCAATTAAGTAAGTTTCATGCATATTATTTCCAATGCTGGCAAAGCAAGCTGGTCACTAGCAGGTAAGTCTGTCTTCAGATGAAGTGTTTCAGAGAGTGCTTTTTCCAAGGCAAACTGTGGCCAAAATAACTCACGGAGACACGTTTTTAATTACTTCTTGCTTACAAATGAAGATAAATACTTTTGAGAACTAAATTAGCCTCATCTAAAACCAAGATTCATGGGATACTAGTTAGCACTATGGAAACTGAAAGCATCCTGAATTTGTAGATTATGACAGCAAAAAGATTGAAAGCTTTATTTATTTAGCTTTGTTTTCTTGAGGAAAAACTTGAAGGCGGCAGAGTATCAGAGCTGGAGTGCCTTGAGAAAAATTACCAGACAACAGTCGGAGGGGTTTTTTATGTGTGTGTGTGCAGCGGAAAGGAGGTTACTCTACTTTGTAGCCAAGGCAATTCAGTAACGATGGAGCTGAGCAGCGATACGCATCCCTCGCGAGGCGCGTGTTTCCACTCCCAGCTTACACAGGCACCCATACAGTAGGGTCTCCACGTACTCTAGGGTGCCTCGGAGCACTGCGATGGCATGTCAGCTCTCTTCCTGGGCCTGCAAGCCACCTTATCACCACGTTCCCGAGATTAAAAGAAAGCTTGTAAGCGTTCAGGAGTAAGAATCCTGCTCGAAGCATCATCGTCTCTAACTTCTGGCTGGAAAAATCACATCCTGAAGGAGGCAAAGAGAGCTCTGTGCTACTGTCAAACTTGTACACTACTCCTATACTTGGGTACACAGTGAACATGAAGATACACCTATTATTCTCTTGCCACATGGCAATGCGGTTTCCATCTAGTGTAGAAATCCACACAAATTATGTAAATACTGCCTTGAAAAGTACTGTGGTGCTCCGACATTGTAATTCCACGAATGAACTGCCCTCTATGGTGCACTCTATTATATAAAATGTCAGGCTAATCATAGCAATTTGGCTTTATGAGCGTTGCCAAATCTCCTAAATGAAAGTAAAAACGTTGACAAAAGTGTTTAGGATGAGTCAATTACACACCCACCTCCCTTCCAAGGACAAGCTAAGAAACTCCTTGCATGTAACTGACCACAACAACAAACAATTCCTTAGGAGAAACCAGTGCTTGTTTTAAATCCTGAAATCAACGCCATTCTATGCTTAGCTGTTCTGTCTGTACCTCTCCTCTTCCTCGATAACTGAGTACTTCAGGAGATGCCCAGCTCCTAACCATGAGGCGTAAGACCATACCAAACTGGAGTCTGGTTATTTTTCAGCCCGAAAGACACAAAAAAAAGCCTGAATCCCTCATTTGAGCCACCAAGAGCTGTTTTTACTTCCATGCTGGCTCAAGAAATAGGTCATGAAAACAGCATCTCCACCAAACTCGCTGCCCTAGATCCACAGCCCTTGGTGCTCTGGTCAAACTGGAGCTGTGTGTTACCAGCGTGCTGGGGACAGGAGAGAGAAGGACGTCCTGCAGCAGATACGATGTGTATATCATTGACTGCAAACGGAAAAAAAGCTATAATTACAGGCAGACATTCAGCACAAGAAAAGGAGCTGCGATGTAGAGAAAAAACTGAATGGCGTACGGGAACAGCCAAGAGAAACAACCCACTTTTGGAGAATGATAAAAAAAACAACATCTGTTCAAAATGCTATTTACAAAACAATTCATTTCACAAGGGCCTGTGTGGTATTAATGCTTTTCTCGAAGCCCTCTCTTACAGCATCCTTGCCAACTCAGACCACCGTATCTGTATAGTCTCATATCCTGGCCTACTCAATTGAGATAAATAATAAAGAGGAGCACTTTGTGAAACTGTTTGTTTAAAATTACTCTCTTCAGCATTAAATGCCAAAAGGAAGTATGGAAATGGTGACTCCTACACACAAGAGCGACTAGCTGATTCAAAATTGTGCTTTATTTTTAATGAGTACGTGTGCAAATCTGAGTCATGTTCTTTATCTTTGTATAAAATTATTCTTAAGATGAAATTAGTCTTGGACACCATCACTCTGTTCAACTTTGTGGTGAGAGAAATCTGTGGCTTTTGGGCTTCAAACCAAAGCTCTGTTTTGGACCATCAGCAATCAGACTTGTATGACCCTGCCACACAGCTAGGAATGGACACGTGTTTTCACCACACCTAACTGTTTCTCCCTTCAACACCACTTTTTCAGCTGTCAAAAAAAAACAAACCCAAAACCAACCAAACAAAGCCGACAAAAACACAGGTCCACAGCGAGACTCTGACTAGAAACGCTTCAAAATCCCCCTCCCTTCATCTGTCTGGGCAGTAAATTCTGTGAATAATATGACATTGTAGCATGCTCTTGAAGAGCACAACAAGTTCTAGCAACGACCCTTTTAAATGATGCAAAAAAGCTCTGCTAATGAAAAAGCTTTTCAGGAAAAAAATGCTGCCTCAAATCAGCAAAGTTAGCTCCGATTAACCAACCTGATAGTTGTCAGCGGGCAGGCTGCAAGTAAGCTTTGGAGCCCTCAGCACAAGGAGGACACGGAGCTGCTGGAGCGGGGACAGAGGANCAATCTCACTTGATGCCGCAGCCAAAATGGAGCCTGGATATTCACGTAACGCTTACTCCTACTGCCTTCACATGCCTGGAAATGTTCTCAAGCAACATGCCCTCTGCTTCCTCAGTCCTTCTGCATGATGCACGGCACTGACCACAGCCTGAAGGAAAGCCAAATAGGACTCCATCGTAAGTTTTCCAGGCAGTTCATGAAGTACAAGAGCAGCTTATCTGGAACTTGCAACAGGAAGGGAAAAATCTTTAATATATTCCTTTAATTCAAAGGGGAGTATTTGGAGCTTGTTTCATTCCTAGCAATATATGCTGCTCACAACACAACACTTCTTCCTTAAGACAGCGATTCAAGAGAACCAAATCTAGCCTCTTACACCCAAGTCCAAGTGAAGAATCCTACTCTCCTCTTAAATACAATATCCCCAAACGCAGAGGAGACCATACAGTGCTGTACTAGTGTAATTATCAAATCTACTAAATATTTAGACAATGGAATTTTTGTTATCACTGCCTTAGAAACAAGTCCCTTGATACCGGGAATAGCCTTGCAGCAAGCAGCAGTCTCCCGTGGGAGCTCTTTATGCAGCAGATGCTGTTATGCATCACAAACATGCCACGCTCTGCCATCCGTCGAGACGTTCAACTCCCCCCTTTCCCCTCTGCAGGAAGCCCAGAGGATTTCCCAAGTCACATGACAAATTGGAACATTTTCATTCCAAAAAAGGAACTGCATTTTTTTCCCCCTAGGAAATCTCTGCACTTTGTCAGTTCACTGTTATTTCAGGGAGAAATGACTTTCTCCACCAGCCTTCCCTCCCATCTGTCCCCCACACAGGAGTCTCTGCGATGTTTCGGACAGGTTCACAATTAATTTAAATGACTTTAAAAAGGTTACTGCTGCACTGCATACTGACCATGTCTGAGTTTTGTCTAGAACCAGAAAACGTGAATGGGACGCGATATATCAAATTGTTCCCAGTGGTAAGCATTACACACATAATGACAATATAGTAATCATACAGGAAAAGTTCTCCACAAAAACCACCATCGAGATCCCAGCTATTCATCTCTCACACGCAACTTGAAAAATGCCTGTGTTGCTCTTCTGCTATCTTGGACAGCCCGTTTTCCCTTAAAATTTTCATTTGTCAGAGTGATATTTAAAATTGTCATTTTTGGAGTTACTTTGCCAGGCAGAAGACTCACTATCACTTAAGTCCGAACACTAAGAAAAATGACACGGGTAAATTATGAAGATGTATTTTTAAAAAATGGTTTAAGTGGAGAGAGTAACTCTATTTCCTTTTACAATAATCTGTCACTACTGATTTCTTTAGCTTCGAGACATACCTTAGAGTCCACTAAGATTAAATTTCACAACCTGCATTCTGGCTGACAAACATCCATTTGCTATTCATTCTACCGATTTCAGCTGCAAATCAAAGAATGCAGTCATTTTTGGCAAAACAAAACGAGGGCTTAAGACAATTATCACTGTGCCTTGACGAGGGGATCTACAGTAGGTAAGCAGAGCGAGAGGTAGGCACACAGATGAAGGGAATCACGTAGAGGAGGAGAGCAGCTGACGAGGAATAAACAGTCATGGTTCAGCAGATCCCGCCAATTCACTGTTCAGCTGACAGTGAGCAAGCCCATATGCCCAGGGAGTACCTCCTGCTCATCGGAAGCTATACCTTTTACAAATCATCGACAAAGCCATGAATTTACAAGGACCATATGTCAGGTTCTAACTGAACGGTTCTTAAAGTTGCTCTTCCAGCCATTCCCAAAACATACAAGTCTCAAACATAGAAACCAGCCGTCTCCATCCCTACACTTAGGGAATCCATTTTTCCTCAGCAGCTCCAAGGTACGGTAATAAACTGACATGAGCTCATCCAAACAAACTCACCAATAAAAGAAGGCAAGCTCTGCCCAGCTCAGTGCTTTTCAAGGTAATTCAGTGACGCAGATCGGAGAAAAAACACGGAGCAACTTTAGACTCTTTTCCAGCGACTGACCTAGAAAATTGGAGGATGAGCTGGAAACTCCCCTCACAACCTGGAAGGAAAGGGAGCTGTTTGCCAGCCGCCGACCCTACCGTCACTTCATTCATGGGCCACTTGGTCAGCTTCCCCACCTGAAATTGCATGCACATTGGGCCAAGAAATCCAGTTATTTGGCATTTTTCGGTATTTTCCAACCCATGTATGTCAACTAACTAAAGGCAAATCCACTAGCAAAAGTGTCCTCACCTAACTCCACATTGGGATGCTCTCCCCCACCCCATTTCTACAACCTCACACCACTTGGAGACTATGTAAGCTTCGGATAACGGAAGGAGCAGCAAGCTACACACGCATCTTGGGACCTGTGTGATCAAAGTAAACAAAATTGTTACCATAGCATTTTTCCAAAATCCTCTCAAAACAGCAATATGTTCCACAAAGCTTTTCTTAAACCCTGTAAAACTTCTTAGGCTATGACCCCAGAAGGAATTATTTTATTCCCAGCAGGCTGCG
Organism: Rhinoptilus africanus; assembly: GCA_013400135.1. Classification (NCBI taxonomy): domain Eukaryota; kingdom Metazoa; phylum Chordata; class Aves; order Charadriiformes; family Glareolidae; genus Rhinoptilus; species Rhinoptilus africanus. The sequence goes on from VXBO01007993.1 coordinate 18,403, forward strand.
GGGCAGAATGCAAGACTGACAGTCACCCAGAGGGTATTTTATGGTGGTGACCCCCTGGTAGACCCTTCCTAAGTGACCTATCCAAGTGAAATGTGAGGTTTTGTTATTCCAATCAGCTATTTCAGAGATTTGACAGTTTCCTCATCACACAGCAGTCCTTTCCTCCTGGGGAAGCCAACAAGAGCGAATCGCTGAAACAAGCTTGTTGGCCGCGGTTTTTTTCCTCTCCTGCTTATGCAAGTTGTTCTACATTTCCTAATTCCTTAAGAGCTGCCAAGAATACAGGAAAAGACAACGGACATGCTTCATATTTTACAAGAGACATAAGCGATACCCCACAGGCTCGCCCCACTGGAAAATAATTCCGCCTCACATTCAAGTGCTGCATATTTTCATCTTCATTAAAATGACACCTCATTTGGATGACCAATTGAGACCTTAATAACAGGAAGAAAACCCTCTGCCAAAACTTTAATAGAAAAGGCACAAGTCATTTTCTTTTCATCGTTAACTACTCAAGGACAAAACAGTCCTTAAAGCCAGATCGCTCCAGTTTGCCCTCAAAAAGCAAGCACTGAATTATGATCAACAGCACATCAGCAATATCACAGGTGGCGTCCCAGCCAGAGAGCACTTCAGAGAGTAGGAGTATTCCTCCGTGGTGAGCAGAAAGCACACGGCTTCATCTAGCAAAACGGTCAGGGCCAGTTCCTCACCCCGCACAGGCCTACCAGAAGCCATGGGAGAAGAAAGTAGCAGTTGAGATCTCAGGAAGAACGACCACTAGCTGACATTACAATAAATAAGGAAATAATTAACAAAAAAAAAAAGCCACCCAAAAATCTAAACCTGTTTCTACATTTCTGTGGGCCTACCAATGGGAGAATAATTTAAATTACAGATTCGTGTCACCCATATGCCGTTTTATAGAACGGCAAGCAAGTGATCCCCCCTTCAAAACTGAAATGAAATCATAAAAGTTACGTTTCACCCTCAAGACTGGGTGGGACCTGGTTGCACAGAAAGTTTCGTCGTTAAGATTAGTCTAAAAACGGCTTTAAAAAAATGAAACAACTCTTTTTTCTTCTTCTTCAGGCTTCCTTTCTCTTGTAAGGAGAGCTAGACCCATCCTGTCTGAGGGCAGCTGAGAAACACTGTCTGTAGGGAAAAAGATCTGCCCTGAAATTTTTGTTTTAATGACTGGATCAATTTTACCACGACTGTAAATTCCTTTCCCATCACGGACCCTATATACAAAGTCTTGATTATTCCCACAGGCTGAGTTATAAATAAAAGAAAATGTAGTAACATCCAATAATTGTCAAAAAAATAATCCAACATCTATTCCAGGCTGTACAGCACTCCTCTTCCACAAAAAAAGAGCCCTGGAAGGGGTGTTCTCCAGACGCTACCAAGTAAAGCTTTTTTCCTATTCACTGAATAAATAGGCACATCAAAAGCTACAAAATGCCTTCTTTTTTTTTTTTTCCCCCCTTCAAAACCTATTTCGCTCTGTAAGAATGAATATGATCAAGAGCGTTTCAGCCACTTTCAAAGGCCAAAAACCACTTGCTGGTTTTTGAAAACCAAAAAAACCCCTTGAAACTTCTGTTTGTACCCAAAAAAAAAAAAATCCCAACACAATATAACAAAAAAACCCTAAAAAGCACAACATTTTCAATTTAGTACAGGTATTCCATTGCTCTGTAATTAGCTAAGCAAAGACTTCCTCCTCTAATTTTAAGTAAAAATGTTGAAAAAGTTTTGTTTCCTTCTGAACCTTTCAAAATAGCATTGAGCTGTAGCCTTCGCTCTGGCAGTGGACCTGGCATGAGGTGGCAGACCTTGCTTCACCTCGCATTTTAATCAATTTAGGCAGCACTGGAGTGGGCAAGCGGCAACGACAGCTACAAAAATTATGATGTTTTTGCCCACCACTGCCAGGGTGAGGCGAGCGAGGAGTTGGCAGGACAGCAAGTATGTGTGTGGGAAGAAGGACAAGAAAAAAAGCAGGAGAAGAGGGAGGTTTGGTGGACAGACCCATCTTTACGATCAAATCAACACTTCTTGGACATTAGAAATATTCTGTGGGGTCAGTATTTATTTATATTGCAGTTCAAGCCACATCCCATCTTGACTTCCAAAGGGACACCAGATGCATCTCCTCCTGGTCACTCACTGCTCCTTGGGATGTCCCAGCACAAGAAACCTTGGAGGTCAGGGTAGGCAACAAGTGCAGCCAAAGATCCGGCAAGAATAATGGGTTTATGCCCCTTCAATCCACTGGAAAGCCACCAGTTCTTTGGCTTTTTTAATCATTCATTTGGACATTACAGTCAGCAGTATGCAAGGTCAGGAAAACAGAAGCGCAGATAATTAAAGCGGCCCACCAGTTTCCATCCTCAGCAAAAAATACAGACACCACACCGAAATACTCCTCCAGGTCTCACCGTCCTGGCAGCCACTCACCTGCCCTATGTGAGTTTTGTCAGCCCCAAGCTTCACCTGTTAAATAAATTTGTTTTGAGAGATGGGCAACAGTAGGGCAATCAACTGTTGCTTGTGGCGGGGAGGAACCGTGGTCAGAGGGGCCACCAGGGAAATCACTGCCACACCATCCAGAAATAGCTTCTCTGGAAGTTGATGCTGCAACAGTTTCAGCCATAGTGTGGGGGGGAAATAAATAAAACATCACCAAATACACACTGTATCTACGCCAAGTAAAGGACAGCCTCAGCACAAGGTCCACTGCATCTTCCTCCCAAGGCTTCTTGCACCCCGGGGCAGCCTTCCTTGGCACGGAGTCCTCTCATTTTTGTGGGATATGCTCTCCATCGCATCCTTAATACACAGGGCTATCTGCACCAATATCCTATCCTGCTTGGAGGACTCATCGACACAAGCAATCCCAGACTTCATCTGCAGCAGAGGCCAAAACCTGCATGTTGCCCGATACCTACCTGAAATTTAACTGCAGCCCAGTTCGGTTCAGTTCTTCCTTTTTAGGCTTACAAGTTGTCACTAGGAGCCATCATTCCTGATCTACCCAGAATTGCCAGGATTAACTACCACAGGAACACCACATACAGCCGAGCCTTTGATTTTCTACGGGTATTTTTTTTCCCAGATCCGAACCAGCTGATTACATCCCAACCCAACGCAACTCAACCGCTGGCCACACATGCTAAGAAACACCATCTAACAAAAGGCTCTAAATCTTTGTGGGAAGAAAGCCACGAAGATTAGGCGTTCAATTTCCACAAAGGACTGCTCCCCAGCCCCTCCGCATCTCAGCGGCACAGAGCTCTCGCCGTCGGCAGCTTTACCCTCAACACCTACAGCACCCAAAGCAAGTAGGAGTCAAAATGGGGGCTCCCTTTTCTTCATGGGGAAGTTTCCTCCGAGGAACATCCACTTTAATTCTCCCTCCACACTCCCCAGAGGGCAAGCTGTCCAACAGGAAAACAGCAGCAATTTTTGCATTAAGTACAAGAAATTACTGCAGGAAAAAGGCCTTAATTAAAGGGTAGTATCGTGATTTGTGCCTGCTGTACTTCCCACCAGTCGATAACCTAGCAAACCCCGCAAGACTGAGAAGTGCCACCTAATTACCCACCAAGGGCTCCATCCCACTCCCATTGCTTAACAAGTCAGTGCACAAGGTTGTGCTTTTGGACCCCCACGGCACCTTGTCACCGCCCAACCTTCTGCTGGCCACCACCACCAGCCAGGCTTCTCCCCACCACTCTTGCCACTTCTCCAACCTTTGCCAATTCTTGCATGAAACCAGCAGGTAGAAAGAAAAAGAAACCACACACACAATATATTTATTCCACCTCATCTCACCTGCTGACACCAGCTTCTGCCATTTCTGGTCTTCTCACCATCAGAGGTTACCCAGGCTCAATTAAGGGAACTGCCTCTCTCACCTTCCATCTTCACGTGCGACCTCCCAGCAAGGCATCAGACCTCCACAGCTCCCTCCCAAAGAGGAAGAACCTACAGCACCAATTTAAAACAAACAGCAGTACTGCTGGAGTTCTGCTCTACCGACTGTTCAGCCACACTCATCTCCAAAGCCGTAGCCATCCATCCACCCACTGCAGGCCCTCCAGCCTGCTTCTCTGGTTTCTCCACCACAAACTCTCTCCTCCTCTATAAGGCTTCTTCCACTCTCACGTATATTTAAGTAAGACTGGGAGAGTAGAAAGAGATGGAACCTCAGATACGTCTGCTACAAGTCCATGTATTCAGTTCTGTCATGTTCTCCCAACACAATGGATGCTCCAGCCCCACTTTCTACATGGTTACGCCTACTGGCTCCCTCCTTGCCCTTCACAGTCCTCCGGGGAGGCACAACCTCGTCACTTTCAGAGGGAAAATTCACAAGTATTAGTAAACACCTCCCCCTGCCTGCTTCTTCCTATTCCAAGATCAATGAGTGAATTTCACATTCAAGTTTTCTGCATCCTCCTCCCAAGACCTCTCGCACCCTGCGATACTGTTCAGCTAGGACAAAATGAGAAGACCCGCTGGGTCCTGCATAACCCCACTTCTATATGCTGATCCCACTGACCTTTCCCAACTCTCTCGGCCTTCAAAACTCTTAAGAAAGCTGTGAATGCTCCATTCAAGCCTTACAACTCCCAATATTACCATATGCCCATCTGAACCTTCACAAACCAAGTTATTTATATTCAAGAGTTCGGACCTCCTTGTTCTCTCAACCGTTTGACGTTATCACAACCTCATGCTTCACCCACCTGGAGGGGTTTGTTTTAAAGTCCTGTCCTCTCACAGGAGTCTGGTCAGTTGGTCCAGGCTCTTCCAGCATATTTTATAGCCCTTTTGAAAGAACTCATCCATAAGAGCATTTAGCATTTCTGCTCTATTTCAAGAAAGCCCATTTAATTTATCGCCTCTGCTAGAAACCAGCCATCTTGCGAAGTAACAGAGTAGAATTTATTGTACTAAAACCAATACTATACAGACCTACCTAATGTAACCACTCTATTAATTACACCTACATTACACAAACTCTTCCTATTTTCTCATATCATCTATTGACTCAGGAAGCTTATACGGTCCAGACCTATCACAGAGCAGGATCAATTCTTCATCAGCCATAATGGATTGACACAGGTCTAACCTGTCCCGACCACCTCCGATAATGAAGACTGAACAGTTTTCCTGGGAAATATTTCAGCATTTCACTACTCTTACTGTCAGTAAAAAGACTCCCAGAGCCTAACCAAATACCTCTTTCTCACAGAGTAATTCTTCTCCTACACAACACTGATCTTCCGTTTTTCTGCTTCCTTTTTGCAGCAACCTCCTTTCGATTTTTTCTTTATTATGAAGAGCTCTGGCTCCTGTAATTTCTCCTCGGAGATCATTTATTCTAGGATTCGGCAGCTCTCAGGTCTCTGCTCCCTCCCACCGGTCCACAGAGTTCCTCAAGTGCGGTGTGATGGAAAGGATAACTCATGGTTTCTGTGAGGAGATAAATAGGCACATCACAGACTCTGTCAAAAGGAACAGTGGGGATACTGGGCACCGACCTGCTCGCGGCGAGCTTTCACTCGATTGCTAGGTTCACAGCAATCAACACCTCCTGAACTGATGAAGAAAACCCCCCAAAAAATAATCACTGCAACGCCACAAACAGCTAAGAGCCAAGCTACCAAAAACCAAACAGCGCAACCCAACTGGTACTAAAGGCTGAAGAACTTTCTTAATCATCAACCCCGGGGGACACCAGCAAAATCCTCCTCCTTCCCCGAGCACCTGGAGGGGACGGCTTTGACAGTATGATTTTAGCATGGACACACTTCAGCCGCTCAGCTGGAACTTGGATCTCTTAAAATAATCGCAAAGGTCGGCATAAATGCAGATATCTGTGCCTGGCTACTAAAAGAGACAACTTAAACGGTAGTTACAGAAGCTGAAAAGGCTGTTCCACACCTGACGGGAATCCAGGGTTCCGGGAGCCTGGCTTGCCAGGTTGGTATTGACAAAAATCCAAAGTCGATGCTGCAAAAGTCACACTTCACACGCGCGACCGACCGACCCATCTGCAAACACGGGACTGATGCAACCGAGACAACTTGATGCCGACAGAACCTCGAGCATCCCGTCGCTGCGAAAACACGCTGTCCCCGTCGCAGGAACTCCCGGCACCCTCAACAAACGCGGCACAAACACTCAGCTGCTCTTCACGCAGCACCCACGGGACCCAGCGTTACCTCTGCCACTCTCCGCCCTATAGCCCTGCTCCATCACCCCATTAATAACACGATTTCGGCAGCTTTCGGCAGTTTCGCAATTAGTCGCTTCAGCAAAACAACAAGTGAGCGACAGGTGCACACCTCCGGCGGCAGCTTTTTTTATAGGCAGCAATAAAACAGATTGTGGCAAAAGACGGAAGAATATCCCACGGTTACATACTGTTCCCTGAGTTTAGAAATTTAAAAAAAAAAACCAAACCAACCCTTCCCGGTATTTTTAGCAAATCTCTCGAGCTCCAAGACGCAATCCGCCGCCTTTACAGCTTTTTTCCGCCCTAAAGACACATAGTAAGCAACGCGCGTGCTGCCAGTTTTCTCTTTTCTGGCAAAAACGTGCCGCTTCGGCGGGGGGAAGGGGGAGAACTGAACAAAAATTGGGATTTTTATTGCCTCCCCACCCACCC
>VXBO01007994.1:3449-48375 GCA_013400135.1 Rhinoptilus africanus
TGGTTTATTGTTATTCCCCAGCAATAGTCACCGAGACAAGCGATAGAGGAAAGGCAGAAAAGAGAAGCAGTATTATGAAGTGTAGTAAGAGTATAGTCACCACTACAGGACCAACATCATCTTGGCAGTCCCTGGAAGTTCAGCGGCATCCCATTGACCTGTGGTTGATGGTGGTGGGGGTCTCGGTGCCAATTCCCAAATTGTGGCGAGTCACTGCACCAGTTATAGTCCAGGTAGCCTGTGTCAGTCCACAGCTTGACCAATCAGCATGACGGCAGCTTTTGCCCAGCTAATTGTCATTTTGCACGGTTGCCGTACACGGCTTTTCCTGCCCCCTTGCTGTGTGGGCGGTGCTTGGCACAGTCATTGTGCTTCAGCAATTTCGGAGTTAACAACATAGGCTCAGGTGGGCCCTTGGGCTGGGCAGCTTTATCCACTCTGACAGCCAGAGGCCCACAGCCTTTCCAGCTGGGGTAGCAGCACATCCTCTTCAGCTGATGGCAATCTTGGGTGGTGAATGGCAAGCAAGAGGATGGTCTGCAGAAGGTGATAAATAGATACAAGCAAGCTTCTTATTGGCCTGCAAGCCTGCCGTCAATTTGCAGAAGCTTAAGCAAGCTTTGAGACACTTATTTTAAAGTTCCAGTCTTTCATAATACCTCATTTGCTAACATGATTGTGTCTACCTGGCTGGGAATTACTAATGATTCCAAGACAGTGGTAGAGGAAGTATCCATCATTTCGTGGGTAGTCAGCTCCAGCTGTTAATGGTACTGTGTCTTGTTTTGGAGGCAAGCTCTCTGGCTTCAGGTTTCACTTGCTACTTCTTGTTGTCTTTCTCTGCTGCGTGTTTTCGCCTCATGGGGATACTAAGATTCTGTAAAAAATTCACATTTCAGACTTTTTTTTTAATTGAATAAACTGGAGGTTTTACTAGTCACAAAGTATTTTCTTTAGTCCTTCACTGATTTTTGTGACTCTTGTTGCACCTCTCCAACTTTTTCAATGTTTTTTTAAATGCTGGATGTGCTGACTGTAGATAGAAAGTAAATTCACTTCTGCTACTCACTGTTCTCCTGTTAACTTTTAACCCAAGATAACTTCAGCTTTTTTTGAAACAGTACTATCTTGGAAACTTCTGTTGAATTACTTCTCCCCAAGACCTTTCTGAGATGCTGTTTTCCAGAACAGAGTCCTTTCTTCATTAGGAACAGAATGCATATTGGGGTTTTTTACTCTTAAAATCATGTCATAATTTTTAATGAAAAAATCATAATACAGAGTTTAATTGTAATAGACCTTTCTCTCTGCTTCGCCAACTATAGGAAGTCTGGGCTCATAATACCTCCAGAGAGGCATGAGACCTGTGGCTGTTATTGAATGTGGAGCTCAGAGGAAACTGGTTACTAAAAGTCACAACCATAGGATCTCTCTCAATACCCTCTGGATCCTGGCCCTGGCCCAGATACAAATAAAATTTTTGTATTTGCTGTATAGGCTCATGGTCCTCATACTACACATACGACCTACTCAAACTAAAAAATCAGCTCCTTTTGATGAGTGATGAGCTGGAGTCTGTGTATTCTGAGTGTTTTGAATCATGACTTGTAATATGCAGCAAAATAAACTGAATTTCCCATATCATGCACGTTATCGGGCCTGTGGTGGTGACTATACTCTTGCAACTCCTTTTCATCGCTATTCATCGTTGTAATGACTAAACATTACCAGTCATAAGTATGAGCAGCCCTTTAACATGTTCTTGAAATTCCAGAAGGCAATTGTTTCCAGACTTTGAACAAAACCTCTCAACACATGGCAAAACTGTATTCTTATTTTGGTTTAGCAAATGCACGGAATCCACACACACATTTTGCTGTTTCAATATTCTTCCGCCTTCTCTGTTGTAGCATTCATAATGCTTCTCACAGTTGCGAAGTATTGTATTTAGTTGAAGAAGTTATTGATTTTATCACCCCCTCCCAGCCTTTCCCAGCAGAATGTGTTCACTAGCAACCATATAGATTAGACCAGCATGACAGTTTTGGATACAGTTAGCCAGTTCCTGATTCAACAGGCTTTTGGAAATGGCATAAACATTAAGACTTACACAAAAATAAAAATTTCTAAGATTTAAGGCAAAATCATCAACAAGGAAAACAAACAGCCATTGCTGAGAAGGAGAGTATCAGCTTTTCTGAATGCTGCCAGAGCCCTTGGTTATGAAATATATACAGGCAGCATAGTTCACATCTCAAAACAAGAAGACGATGAGGGGTAACAAACCCTGGCAACATCCAATCTGATTCTTTTTTGCCCTGTTTTTTTCTTCTAATGGTTTCATACTTTAGTTCAAAAATGAATGGTTATTTTTATCACCAAAATTTCATTTTACTGAACAAGATGCAAAAATAAGTATGTGAAGATGTCCTTCCACAGAAAGGACTCAGACTTCCCTTACCAGGTAAGTTTTTGGATTGGAGCAGGAGCCTAAGTATATGGGTGTGTGTTCAGGGGTTGTACAAAGGAATTGCTTAAGTTATAGTCACAGCCATGCACTTAGAGATAAAAATAATGCAAAACACTCTTTTTGAGTTCTTCAGCAGTCTTAAATTTTTCAGCAGTCTTAAATTTAGCAGATGCTAAATAATCAGTTGTGAGAAACTGAAATCAGTGATGAATAAAAACATTGATTCTTATTTCATCCATATTCAGTTTGTTTTCCCTCAGATATTTATGTGATCCTGTTGATTCTTTGTGCACATGACCTAAAGTTTTCCTTTGGCTTCTCCACTATTGGCAAAACAGTTTTATATGACGGAGACAAGAGGTTTCGAACTAAAATAAGCAGGAGCATTGCTGATAAGGGACTGAGGCAGTGGAAATGGAAGGGGTCTGTGAGCACCATGGAAAGAACACTGACACTACCACCGCGGAGACCAGCTTCAGTTGTCCTGTCACTTTGGGTACAGACTTGCTATGGTAGAAAAGCAAGTGAAGGGCAGGCTTCTAAATTTTGCTAAATGTTGTGACAAACCAGGAAACCAGAGTTGGCTGATGGCACTATACTTTTGCTAGGCAGGCTGGAGAATGATTAAAAATCACAGCAACGTGGTGTCAGCAGCTCAGTTTTTCAAGTCCTACTGCAAATATTGTACTCAGGCATTGCTTGTGCAGATGCCTGCAACCTTACAGTGCCCTGAAGCAAGGGGTGTGTTACCTCATTTTCAGGGTGGTGCCGTGGGCTTCTCCTGTTCCTTGATGACACACAACAGGCTTAGCTGTATTAGTAGCCCATGACCTGCCCACGCTCTGCTATGTGACCCGCCGGTTGCTGCTGCTCCATCCCATGACAAGTGCCTTGGGTTTCACACCATGTGGAAGGAGGAACTTGGAGGGTTGTGAAGTGTTATGTGCCCGCGGATGGTGAACGTTGTGATGCTACTGCTGTTACTGTATGATCTGATGCAATGTGTATATTTCCCTATAAATGAATTTTTGTGCTAAAACTGGAGCATTCTCACCTGTTGTTGTCACAGGGGGACCAGGCAACACCAGGTTAACACCAGACTAATCTCAATTTATTAAGTGGTCTGAGCAAGGGATGAGCTGTGTCAGAAAAAGCTTTGCTCAGACATAAACACACAGAGACACACACATGGAGTCATCGTACCAGGGAGTCATCACAGCCCATGCTGGGGTAAGATGGCATTCACCCCAGATGTCTCAGTATTTGGGCCTGGACAACAGCACAGCTCCAACACAGCAGTCCCACCTTGTGTCCTCTGCTTCCACAACGTCCACTATGATGCTTCCCCCAATCTCTGTTACTGGATGGGGGTTTATAGTCAGATGGTGGTACAAGCTGTTAGTCAGATCTGTCTATGAGGAAATTAAGGTATGCCCTTCCAGCAGTTTCACGTATAGCTATATATACCTATGTAATTGAATTGAACAAAGAGTAAATCACCATTGTCTTTCAAGACAGTCATGATTAATAACTGTGTCACCCAAGTCATAATAACTCATCTTTATAATAAAATATTACTTTGGTTTATTTGAAGATATATCACAGTATTTCTGCCATAATATTTTATCTTGTTAATCTGAATTTTCACAAAAACACCTCAACGTCTCCTGCATGGGCCCTAACTTTTGCTGAGCAACAGAGTTGGATAGACTGGTAAGCTCGGGGTGAATTCCAAACTTGAAGTCAGAAAAAGCTGGGCTCACTTTACCTTGCAAGATGTGTAAATACATTCCATTCCCAGTAGAGTGTTTATACCTTATTTTATTCTGAAGTTGTTTGGTTTTAGCTGACAGTCATTGGACATTTTCTTGCCTTTGTTTGCAAGATTAATGATGTGTTGGCCAAACCACAACATGCATATACTCTCAGAAGTCACTTTCCCATGTAGGTACTTACAGACTTTAATTTAGTTATTTCCTAGACTTAGAGACTGATATCAGCTGTCTTAGCATTGCAGTACGTTGTAAGTTCATGTCCAGCTTGTTATCTTGAATGGACAGTGAGATGGATAGAAAACTGGTTGCAAGACAGAGCCCAGAGGGTTGTGGTTAGGGGTGCAGAGTCTATCTGGAGGTCAGTGATGAGCGGTGTTCCCCAGGGGTCAGTACTGGGCCCACTCCTCTTCAATATATTCATCAACGACCTGGATGAGGGGATAGAGTGCACCCTCAGCAAGTTTGCTGACGACACAAAGCTGGGAGGGGTGGCTGACACCCCGGAAGGCTGTGCCGCCATCCAGAGAGACCTGGACAGGCTGGAGAGCTGGGCGGAGAGGAACCTTATGAAATTCAATAAGGGCAAGTGTAGGGTGCTGCACCTGGGGAGGAATAACCCCCTGCACCAGGACAGGTTGGGAGCTGACCTGCTGGAGAGCAGCTCTGAGGAAAGGGACCTGGGAGTCCTGGTGGACAACAGNAACGCGTCCAGGCGGGTATAGCCTGCTCCGGGGTGGCCCTGCTCTGGCAGGGGGGTTGGACTAGATGATCTACTAAGGTCCCTTCCAACCCTATGATTCTATGATTCTATGATTCTATCCACCACGGTCAGGCTCGTTCCCTTTCTGAGTCAGTGGCGTTCAGAACATATTCCCCAATGTGTAAGTAACATCCCTAGTCTTCAGAATATAGCCTCAAATTTGCTGCATGGAAGTACATGTTATTCAAATGAGCTCAGCTGGCTGCACAACCAAGTTTTTTCTGGAAAACGTATTTCCTTTGCTATCGATTTTAACTCTGGCAAATTTTTGTATTATATGCAACTATACCAGCAAGGTTTTATATTGCTAATTGTTTTCTTCAGGATAGTAAGAGACCAATAACATATTCTTGAAGAGTCTCACTTGAAATGTACTTATTGGATAATGATTAAACATTAACACTAATCTTTTAAGGATATGTAAGATAATTATTGTTGTAGTTAAACTTCTTGTCAAATTCTAAGCAATGATACACCAACAGAGTTCTAGTAGTCTAAACAAATTTCATCAAATCCTTCATAAGTCACATTTGTAAACATACAGTGAAACTTTGGCTGGGATCATCTAATAGCTATACAAAAATAATGAGTGGTATTAATTAAGTTGCAATCCTTTAATACTTTCTGAAGTGTCATGCATCAACATTTTCATGAGAACTGCATGAATATAGATAGAAAATATAGGAAGTGGAGATCATGTAAAGATATGTTAACTTGTTTATAAGTATTTTTCTACCTGCTTAATTTCATTAAAAGGTAATGTAAACAGGAAGGTAGCATTTGGAGGAATATGGTTTAGAGGAACTGCAGATGACTGGAAGTGCGGAGTAGGGGTTATGGAGTCTGACCAAGTCAATGTGAACATGAGTTAGGCAAGGAGATTCCTTTTTTTTCCTGGAAATCTCATCAGGGCAAAATATTTGCTCAGTGTTTGTCCAGGATTTCTAGAAATCTCAGCACAGCATGAGCTCTGGCCATAATGTCTGTAGATCAGATACGCCCTCTGCGAAACCCCAGACCATCATCACAGGATCAAAATGTCCAACCTTACAGATCTGATCCTGATCTACTGAACATGTGTCACATCAAAATGTCTGGACGTGTTGGAGTACAGTACATGTAGAGTAAGTCTCATGCTTCCTGGACATGTTTGGCTCTCTGATGTGCTATACATAGGACACTCACACATACTTCTGGGCAGGAAATTTAAGCAGAACTTTGGACTTCTTGCTGTCAGCCATGTGGTCTTAATATCCCTTTGTGGACAGGAATTGTATAAAAACATTACCAGAAGATTTTGCTTACAAATTCCCAGGAGGCAGTTGCAATGTGATGCACTCCAGTGATCCTAGACAGAATAGATCTTGGAAGCTGTGTCCTGTCAGTTCAAGAAAGCAGCCCAGAAGCTTTAATTTGCATCAGCAAATTACCAGACTGCCCATCCTCACTGGGCATGAAAGTGACATTTTCATTTTCATATAATGCTAATGAAATATACTCATGATACAAAGGTAGAAAGCATGCCACAGAGCCACTGTGACAAACTGAGGCACTTGACTTTTGTGCAAATGGATCTGAATGTTGGGCACACAGGACCAGTGGGGAAACTCAACCTACTCTTCTGAAGTGACATGCTTACATTCTTTCTGCAGTCATCAGAGAAAGAGCTATAGTTTTGAAGGCTTCTGGAGAGCTATAAATTAAAAATACACTAAGGTGCTTACCTCTCTTATTGACTTAATTGAAAATGCCTACATCTACTGGCAACCCAAACGGATCCTCTCCTTTAAAGGATATAGCAAAGTGGTGAGAACAGGATGGCTGGGTGTGGAACTCTTCTCTTTCAGGGTCTGACCCCACTCTTCCAGGAAAATGTCCTAAGCACCAATTTTGAGGTTGTTTTCACTCCTTTTATAGTTGTGGAGCCAAAAGTACAGGAGTAAAAATTGGTGATACAAGGAGAGCAAAGAGGGAGCCCAACTCTCATTTGCAGGGAAAGACTTCGACTTTTTGTCCCTGCTCTGTCACATTAACAGAGGTCTGTCATGCTAACAGGGGAAAAAAGATGTTTATGTGTGAGAAAGGATAGGTTTTCAATTAATAATACTGAATAATAAACCAATCAATGCTGACTTTGTCCCACACTGTGTAAGATCTTTCTTTCCTTGGAAGATAAAATCATTGAGGTCCGTATAGCAGAGCAAGGCAGTGCTGCAGTGTTTGAAAGACACCTGTCAGACAAACCATCAAAGTTATTCCATTAATTTTATTCAACATCTATTAGAAAGCTAGATTACTTTATTGAGAAAGTGAGATATCTTTCAATTAATTTCTACTGCTGTTAGCAAATTCCTCTGGGGATTAGTCCTGAAATTGAGTTGTATGAAGAAGTTCTATAAAGAATGTACATGAAAAGCAAATTTAGCATTTAAATACTGCTCGTAACATGATGCTTCAAGGAAGTGGCATTTTATTGCTTGCTGTCATAGTGCAAGGTTTTGTCTTGCTCTCAACATACGTGTAAATTCAGCATAAGTCCTGATAGCTACAAAGAGTTGATAAAACTCTGACATCACAGACACTTTTTTCTGCTCTACATCTTTTAGATCACTTATTTTCCATTTTATGCACTTCTGATTCCATCTCTGTAACAAAGAGTGAGGGAAATGAGCTTGTGCCATAAGCATGACGTCTGCAATGAGAACAAATCTGTAGGGGGCCTTCAGTAATGCCACACGGAGCATACATAAAAGCACAGTCTTGAAAAAACACTTCAATACAACCAGTTTATTACCAGTGCTATGTAGATCTAAGTTATTGTGTGGTTTATTCCGTTTACATACAAAAGGCCTACAGTCTAAATTATTTCAAATAATACTGGTTTGCTAAAAATCATATCCAGCTACGTTTTAAGAACAGTGACATTACAGTTGATGTCTGACGGAACTAAACAAAACATCAAGCAGATTGAGTCCTTTGGCTGAACTTTTTCATTAGAAAATGTTAATTCATTCAAACTGAAACTCGGTAAAGGAATGGCCAGCTCTAGTGAGATGTTCTCTTGGTGGGTAATCTCATGTCCAGAGTATCACCTGTGTGCTAGGAAGCTTGATCCTGAAACAGTAGCTGGGACACTCACTGGGTGTCTGGCCACAGGAGGTAAAAGACATACACTAATAGAGTAGTGTAAGAAAAACTGTTCAGTTCACATGGTTTGAATCAAAACAGGATCAAAGCAATATATCCGTTTGTTAATGACACAGAAATTACTGGCAATCAGTAATTCAGGATCATTATTAACAATACAAGAGATAAACCACAATACTGGACACATCAAAGTGTCAGTACACACCTAGGAATTTCTGAGTGCTCTGTTATAAAAAATTCCAAAAAGTTATAATCCTACCCCACTACACACAACCCCCCCAACACCCCCTCTCCTGGGACAGGGTGTTCCCCCCTTTACACACTATACATTTTTATCTCCCACTGGAGATGCGTGTGCCCCTGCAGCTCCCCACAGCCTGCTTGGGCTGGTGTAAAATTCCCCACAGGGTCCCATAGGCACACTGAGGCATAGGTCCCCATGTGTGTCCCCCCCTCTCCCTGGGCTGAGCACGTGGTGGCCCATGGGAAGGCTGTGACGCTGCAGGATAGCTCCTGGTGGTGCCACAGCAGGCTTTGTCTCAGGTGCTTTTCTTATACATCTATCTCCCAAGTAAAAAAGATTCCAGGAGTCTTTTACACTTCTTTTCAAGCTGACCCTTTTTATGATTTAAAGGTTTCCAGGCAAATGCCTGGTTTCTGTTTAATCTGGCTGGTGGTCACCTTCCTCTGCAGTAGTACCAGCCTGCGGGCTAACACCTTCACAAGTGGCTTGGGGTAGTCTGTTCACGCATCCAGTTTTCAAGCACTTAGGCTTGTTGGCTTTTTAGATGTTTGGCTTGGGGTTTTTTTTATCATTTCCCAGCTGCAATCAATGATGTCATCTCTTCAGATATTTAATGGATTGGTTGCAAATGGTAATCAAAAGTTTGAAAAGGGATTTGAAACTAGATACTTAATTTTTATATTCCTGAAATGAGATACCTCAACAAAACCTGTTTTCAAAGACATCCCAAAAGGGGGAGACAGATAAAGAGATATCTGATTGCTGCCTAATACAAGGTTATAGGCAAGACAGAACCAAACTCTTCTTGGAGGTGCTCAACAAAGGGTCAAGAAACAACAGTTGTAAATTGCAGCAAGGGAAGCCTCAACTTTTTATTTACGTATAGAAACCTCCCATGAAAGTGGTTAAGCACAGATTGCCAGAGGACTTGGGCTATCTCCATCACTGGAGATTTTCAGAAATTGACAGGACAAAGCCCTGAGTAGCCAGAACAAACTTGGAAAGCAATGTTGCTTGGAGAAGAAGGTGGGATTATATTAGCTTTGGTAATCTCTCCTAAGCTGAATAATTCTGTGATTCAACACTTCTACCTTAGTTCCCTCCTAAGGATAAATGCCTCATTACTGCGAGCAAGTCTGCAGTCTAGTCTGGCAATTAAAGCGCCCATGAGGAACATTGCATCTAAAGTAGTAAACTAAATTGGCAGCGTCTGGACAAATCCCTTCTCTTAAATTCTCTTAAACACTGAAATAGATGGGTGCCATTTATTTTAGGACACAGGAAAGGGTGAGATACTAGAAAATGTGTGTATATCTGTGCTAACTGCATTACTATTGGGAAAGAGTTATAATAATTTGATAGCCTGAATGTAAATGTTAATATCAGTGTAACAGGCCTAATAAAAATATTTCTGACTTTAGACTAATAACAAAGTATTGACTCTATATAGAAGGCCCACTTTATTTATACAGGGTGCAACCTGGTACCCCACCCTTGAGAACCTGTTGCTGAAATTTGGATGTAACAATTGATGGAGAACATGGGCAACAAAGGGTGTAATGGGGGATGCATCAGCTGATTAGGGAAAACAGCTGATTTGAACCCAGAATTTTTTTTAAAAGTCCAAAACAGCCTGGGCTGTAGGCATACATAGGAAGAAAATTAACCATAGAGCCCATCAAGTTCCAGCATCCTTGCTAAGTGGCACATGCAGGAGCCTCTTTCCTCTGTGGACATTCAAACCTACATTCTCCACTTCCTTTGTGAATGCCTTAGACAGTGGGTGGTAAAGTAAGTACATTTTCAGCTCTGTTAGTTGAAAATTGCCAGGAAGCTATGAATGTCAGAGACAGGAGAGCAGACTGAGATCAAATATAAAGTGTTACACTGTCACCTAGTGATCTCAACATTTAGTTTGATGAGTATGGACAGACTCATGCATGCTCTGCCCAGATTAAGTATGTGTTCTTCATTGTATTCATTTTGAGGATAAAATAAAACCCAGAAATAATTTGGAGAATAAACACCCTACCTGAGGACCTCCAGCCTCCTCTCCCAAGGGAGTGCCCTACCTGTTAGTCTGCTCTGCAAAAGTGGTGTTCTGCTCCCATTTCTCAGATGATACCATCTGTGCTTGCTTTGCTGTCTGCTGAGCACTGTGATTACTGTGTGGCAAGTAGAGCACAAAGGTCACACCTAACAGACCCCACTTTCCCCAGGGTTTTAGTCAGCTCTTTGTCTCAGCTCTGAATCACAACATAGATGAGGCAGGAACTAAAAAGACTTCTTTGTACGTTTGCATGCTGGGGGAACTTTGCAGTGCCAAATGAAAACACTAATTATAAGTATGTTCTGGAGTTTGAGATTTTTCAGATTGCTCTTCTTGATGCTGGATCTGAAGCTGGTAGGGTTTTTTTTTTGAAAGAACTCCATGTTTGAAACTTAGATAAGAAGACACAAATAAGGTGGGAAAAAAAATAATAATCTGGTGACCATGTTTGCGCTCTCAGAAGGTATACATGGTCAGATTAAATAAAGGGAAAAAAAAATGAAGGGAA
The DNA here is from genome assembly GCA_013400135.1 of Rhinoptilus africanus. Lineage (NCBI taxonomy): Eukaryota > Metazoa > Chordata > Aves > Charadriiformes > Glareolidae > Rhinoptilus > Rhinoptilus africanus. The sequence goes on from VXBO01007994.1 coordinate 14,404, forward strand.
CTGTTGCCTAAGCAGAAAACTGTCCTGAGAATATGTATCTATAGAAACCAGAACCAAAGTTTTTAAGTGTCATAGGGAACAACCAACACCAAGAGCAGGAAACCTAGAAACATTTCTCAGTAAAAACCCCCTCTCACAGGAGTGAGGCTTGCTTTAGTTTATTTCCTTGCTTTATTTGCAGTTTGTGCTGTAAAAGGTCCAGGTTCAACAGAGAAAGCTCAAAAGAGAATTAGCCCTGACTTTTCTGCCAGCTTTTTAGCTACAAAGTAGTAGAAATGGTAGTGCAAACATCCTCAAGCTAGTGTAAATCCAGAGCCTTTTCCTGATTTCTTGGCAACTGCTCTAGTACTGTGTGAAATAAGCACTCCTGCTCATATCTCCTTCTGCAGTAAGTGCCTGCTCCCAAGCGTAACCAGTGTCTGGATATTAAGCTGTCAGAAGTGCCTGTTATGAATCCTAAGTTGGTCACCAAATCACAAATTTACTTCGCAAGTAATAGAGAGGTGGGTTCCTAATTGAGGGTCTCTAAAATCACAGTCTGGAGACCTGTGGCCAGGGGGGAAGACTAGGACCAGGCTGGGTTGCCTGAATCACTTTATGAAAGCCTGGAGTGTGCTTTTTAAGCAGTGAAGCATCCAAGTAAAATGCGTCAAGTGGAGAGCTTTCCCTTATCTTTGAGGAGTATAGGACTTCTGCAATGTTTTGTTCCAGTGCAGGTTGAAGAAAGACTTTATTTCACCAATGTAAAGTTAAAGCCATAATGTCTTCTTTAAAAGCTCAAATGTAGTTCTGCTAGAGTATGTTTTGAATGTATTTCATCCTGAGAGTATTCTGCTATACATGGGCTCCTTTTTTTACTGCATGCAAACCAGGAGAGGGAAAAAAAAAACCAAAAAAAAAAAAAAACCAACAAAAAGCTTCTAGTAGTAAAACAGAATATCCTTGTTCAACAGTACAAAATCCCTTCACTGGTATATATTTTAGAAGGTGTTTCATACTTTCCAATAAAGAAAATTTCCTTTTACTTTTTTAAGACCCACAGAACTTCAATGGTGTTATAAAAACAGATAAGAGAATACTTTTTCACCTTTCTCTGTGAAATAGTATCTGCGGAAGTAAATGCGAAAACCTTTGTATTGGCTGTTACTAACACCGAAAATTATCCAAAAGTATTAGGAAATCTAGAGTTAAGTTTCCAATTCTCGTGCTAAGACTTAAGTATCATTTTTATACTACAGCTTTTAATAACATAAGCATATACTAGTTTTTCCACAGGATACTCCGTCATTCAATGCACAGGATAGACTGTTAGGCCTGTTGTGAATGAAACCGTTGTCTGTAGAAACCCTGCCTTATGTTTGATAGAGTTTGGAAGTTATGTAGAAATTAGAAAAAATGGAGACTTAGGGAGGAGAAAGGATGGTCTTGTTCTTCAGCTTGTTGAGTACAGGCTGGGTATATTTCTCCCTCTGCCAGATGTCCAGCTTCTCAGAAGAGCCTAATTTCAGCATTTTTTATGAAAATGAGAGCTGAAGAAAGTAGAATTGCTGGAAACAGAGTGCAAAGTGGTGTAGAAATATATTTATCCATTATTTTTAGATATGTTCATACATTATTATAGAACACATTTATAAACACATTAAACATTTATAAAATTTAAATATCTTTATAAATCAAGGGCTCAAATCATAGTGTTCATCACTGGCTGCACAAGTTGTGTGAAGTTTACAAATCAGAAGATAAATCCGCCTATTGCAATACCTTATGATTTTTAGTACAAATTACCTTCTATTAGAATAATTGTTTTGTTTCTAATTTTAGCAGCATTGATTATGTGTTGGTTTTTGCTTTCCCTATTGAGTACACTGGAGCTGCAAGAACATCCACAGACACGGCAATGCTTGTACATGCTGGGACACACTTTTTCCCCACAAGGTGGTGATATTACTATGTCATAGAGTATTTTTGCTTCAGAACGAAATGAAGCAGTTTTATTTTCCAAAAGGAAGAAAATGTCATGCCATTTCATGTCACGAGCAATATAATTTAAGCTCACATTTGTGTAGTTAAAAGGTTAAATGACTCCACCCTCTTCAACTTCTGGGATTAAAATGTCTGTTTGTTAGCTATCTTTACCTAGAATTGCCTAGGCAGTAATTTTATCTTATGAACCAAGTAACAGAGATGCGGAGGAAATCAGCTTCTCTGTGTAGTTAGAGGTTTAGAATCTTTTCAGTTAGATAGAGGACTAGCATGTTTCTGCGTGTCCTCAGCATTTCACATCAGGGCTTTGGGGAGCTGATGACCAGTGTGCCTAGCTGTGTGGCAGAGAGGGTTGGGTAAACCTATCTCTTTATTTTATGTAACTGATTAAAAAAACATGTTCATCACTAAAGATTCAAAATTGATAGATACTTGGATAAATTAACAACTGAAGTTAGAGAGTGGTATTTCCTAGCTACATGTCCTTACTGAAAAACCACCAACTCTTGTAGTACTCTTGAAGTGCAAGGACAGAAGCCGTCAAGCTGAAACTGCTCCTCCCAGCCACAACGAGAAACGGAACAGAGAATTCCATGTATCACTGTGGTCATAATTCCATATATCACTGTGGTCGTTAGGAGAGTAAATCTGTTCCCCTTAAATTTATTTTGGAAAGAGAGAGAACTGAATAACTGTGAGTGTCACAGCATGGATAGTATTCCTTATCCCTCCAAAATTATCTGCATCGAAGTAGCTGAAACATTAATTGGAAAAATCTTTACACTTGAGATGTAAAGGGCTATCTTGGACTGTAGTTGCTCAATGTTTATTGGACAATGTTGCAGTTGGCTTTTTATAGGTAGGATCAGTCTACTGGTGTTAACGGAGTACAACACATTAGGTCAGAAGTGGTGTCTGAAGATGGAAATCTCATAGAGTCATAGAACAACCCAGTTTGGAAGGGACCTTGAAAGATCATTTGGTCCAACCTTTCATGGGAAAGGGAGCCTAGATGAGATTATCTGGCACTCTGTCTAATTGCCTCTTGAAAACATCCTGTGATGGGGACTCTGCCACATCCCTGGGGAGGTTGTATCAGCACTCAAAGTATTGTTACTGATTTTGAGCAAGTAGTTACTGAGGGAAAGGTGTGTTATAGATGCAAAAATTGACAGCTTTAGATCACTTTTTCTCACTATAGAAGAACTTTAAACCTGATAAAAATTCATTAAAATATTTGATTGTTCTGAAGAATAACNCTTTTTCTCACTATAGAAGAACTTTAAACCTGATAAAAATTCATTAAAATATTTGATTGTTCTGAAGAATAACATTTCTCCTTTAATCAGAGCAATATCTAAAGTGAAAGAATAGATCAGATTTTAAGATTTTCACCTCAGTGAAAATATGGGAATGAACAGTACCAGACTATGCATAGTAAAATTCCTTTCAAAATCTTCAACATAGACCAAACCAGTCCTAGCACACAGTAAATGAGTGCAACTTCATGGGAAACAAACTTTTGAAAGCCAATGGTAAAACAGCCAAGATCTGCCTTCAAAAACACACACATAATTCACACTGGGGAAATGATGTTCTTAATTACTGTTTTACAACCTGGTCCTTTGGCCACTGGCACATATAATAGCAGAATTTAGCATTCACGTAAATGGAAGCAGACTTTGGCACTAAGTGCTTTCTTCAGGAAGCTTGGTGGTCTGGAAACATTACTGATGTGTCTCCAATCATCTGAGAGAAATATATTTAAACTCAACTCAGAGGAGGTATTTTTACTCCAAGCTATGAAACAGACTGTTCATATCAGTTATTTCTAGGATAAAATTATCTAGTGTGAGAAATGACCTGCTCTGAATAGCATTGCTTCAGACAAAAGCTTACAAATGTAGAAAACAACAAAAAATGCAGCAATAATTTGACTGCAGGCAACTAAGAGGAGACTCCCATCAAAACTGAGGATTCTGCCTTAATCCAAGAAGAGGTAAATGGATAAATTCTTTGCACATAGGGTGCTTTATATTTCAATCCTTAGCAACCAATTTGTTTTTCCTTTTCCCTTGAATCACATTAAGGGGAGGTTAGATGAGAAAATAATTAACATGCTCGTAGTATGTTCGTCTGAAGCTCTTTGCAATCACTATATAATTACTTTTTAAAGCATTTTCTCTGCAGATTTTTTTTTCCATTTTCTGAATAAACAGTCTGGTTAAGATATTTTATTTTGGAAATTAGGAGGAAAAAATGCTTCAGAGAAGGAACAAGAAATGTCTTACTGAAAAAAGAAGAAATTGAATTAATAATAAGCCATTGAACATTACTCCATTCTAGTAGAATCAACATGTGACCATATTTATGGCGGCAGAAGCAAGAGGGGAAAGTAAGTTATTTAAGTGATAGTTAAAACAACTTTTTTATGGCCTTTTATTCTCTGTTGAGAAGATCATAGGTTGCTGGGCTCTACCACTTACTTTGGCCTCTGAATCTGTGAATCTTACGATTTGTCTTTCTTTTCTTCATAATATATGAAAGGGGGTTACTCACATTGCCTGCCATGTACTTTGTGCCAAGTGCACTTTCACGTTAAGATGATGACAACATGCAAATCTCAACTTCACAGTTTCTGTTAGCTGCCTGAGGATTTTCTTTGACACCTTTTCGGCCACAAGTGGTGTGAATACAAAAGATGGGCATTTTACTGTACGTATGTAATCCATTTCCATAATCTTCCTTTAAAAGCATCATACTTTTGTTGCCAATTGAGCATAGGCAGAGAACATGTAATCACTGAGGTCTGGCACAAATTCCTAAACATAATAATGCCTGGAGGTTGCACAGAACCAGCTACAATTTTTGACATCAGTGATTGAGCATCATGGGAATCCAGTTCATAACATGACCTAGAAAGAGGTCTTAATTATTCTTAGATAATTAAGGTAACTCTAAACTGTATTTTAATTAGTCAATATGCCTGTCTGGAATCTTGACTCTGTGCTTAAACTCCAGGGAGCAAAAAATTTCTGCTCTGATCCATCTTTGGCAATTTCTGTTGGCTAGCCTTCTTCTTTCGGTGCACAGGGTTTTGGGACTACCATTTTGAATTATGCAACCTTTCCCATGCCCTGAGGACTGTAACTCTCAATTCTGGATTGCACTCCAGGGAAAAGTGCTTAAAATATAGTTGCTACACTGCCTAACTTCAAAATCCCCAAATCCTCTTTTGGCTCTAACCTAACTTCCCCTTGAAGATTTTTTTTTTTTTTTTAACGTCTAGGAAGTCTATGAAACTGAGAATTTCAGATATTTTGCTAAAAATGCAAATGAGGTTGAAATAAGGTTGAACAAATACTTAAGTCTGAATACGTTGTGCACATTTTTATGCCATTTCTTCCAACTGAAGATTAATTAAATTAGTGCAAAATTGTTGTAGTAAAACCTGACACTGAGAACCACATGAGATAATTACATGTACAGAGCTGAAATCAAGCCCATTTAAAGATTCTCCAAACTTCATGAGCTTTTTCATATTCACTCAGACCACTTTGAGGTTTTATGCTGAAATTATATCTAACTTGGTGTTTTGACATGACACCAAGTGAAATTCTGTTTCAATTTTTAGTTCCATTCAAAGCATCTTCCCCCCCGAAAAAAGGGTCCATATCCTTATGTGCTGTAAACCAGCATCTCCACATTACTTTCAATAAGGCTGCATAAGTTTACAACAACTGAAGAGCTAATCCTAGTGAAGTAAAGCCATGTGGTGAATTGAACCAAAGAAAATGTTCAAATGAGTAAGGCCAGCTGTATTGCACAGGCAGACTCTGCAGATGGGCACTGTGCCAAACTTCCCCATTAATTGCCTCCCTATGCTTCATTGAAGGAAGTTTGAAGCCAGTCCAAATCTCCTAAGCTCCCCAGCACCACCCCTCTGTTTCTACTCCAGCTGCAGCTTCCAGACACTGCTCTCACTGGCAACTAAAATGGGAATGCACACAAGGAAGTTTTCTAACAGTACTTTGTGTGAGCTGCAGAAACAGGGCTTAGTCACGGGTAACTTTAGTTCCTGGAGCAGCAGTGTTGTAGGGGCTAAAGATGAGGAGCCAAGTAGAGGAAATGAGGTAGGAGGAGAAGATGGTGCTGAAGAAACAAGGGGAAAAAAAGCATCTGGGAGTTAGAGGTCATCTGAGCTGGTTTCAAAGGAGGGGAGAAGAGGCAGTTCAGGAAGCATAAAGCCTTTGGGAAAAGACTGAGGGGAAGAACAGGATGGGACAAGCCAAAAGGAAGTGTATGGGATAAGGTTTGTGAGCGAGGAGATATTTGCAAGGCAGCTGTGTGTCTGGAAAGGAAACTGAGTAGGGCAGTGTGGTAGAAGATTGAAGAGCTCTTTTAGGACAGATAGTCAAGGCAGGTTGACTGGGCCAGGAGAGTGTGGTGAGAGTCAGCAATAGACACCAGGGCTGGGGAGACTGGAGCTGAGGGCTGGAGTTGGAAGAAATTTGAGTGGATAAGAGGCTCAGAGAGAAAATCATGGATTGACTGTACAAAAATCTGGAAACAGGATGTGTGAGGGGAACACCTAACCAAGGAGCTGGGAGAGCAGAGAGCTTTGACATAAGTATGGTGGTAGGGACATTAGCAAAGAGGCTACCCCTGAGGAAAAGAGATGGCCTGACATGTCAGTATCCAGTAAAGCACAGTCTCACTTAAAACTGTAACACAGATCCTCATTTCTGATCATCAGCATTTCCAGTGGCAGCACATGACTGTGAAAGCCAGAGTTAACTTTATGCTGGAATGATCAAAAATAACGTGTATTGGAATGGTTCTGCCCATCAGCTATCTGTGCTGTTCAGTACTACCATTCTGGCACTTGACTTCACTCAGTCCAAAATAGCATTGCTGAAGCCTATTGGCAAGCAGTTTCCATTCCCCTTCATGGCTATAGTGAAGATGATAGCAACTTATTACTGCTGTCCATTAATCACTGAGTTCAAGTGGGGCTTGAAAAGGAAATGAGAACAGAATGAAAGCCACATTGTATAATAGATGAATGAATGTGCGCAGGCCAGAAGGGCTGTTTGGAAAGATCTTATTTTTTCCCCTTTTTTCCTTTATTCCAAAGCATTAAAAAAACAAAAAACAAAAAAAACAACCAACATCAAACAAGGAAAACAAACCCAAACCACTTCAAGACTTAAAAAAAATTCATGAAGAAAATTTCATCATTTTTTTATCAGTAGAATTTCTGCCTTAGGTCTTTCAGAACAAAGAAGACACACTATGAATGGTACAGGGAGGAAGGGAGAGGACAATTCCTGAAATAATGGAGTTTTATCCTACGGGGTCTCAGCAGGTCCCTTTGCCATCCTGGGCAATGAAGCCTGTCAGCCAGGGCACAAAGTCCCTATTTCCCATTCTCTGATGCCTGGTCTTGAGGACTGAAACAAAGACTATTTGCTGCTTGCCTTCTCACTTTAGCTATGTTTTCTGGTGAAAATTGTTCAGCATCAGTACTTGAGCCTTCTATTAAAATTCTCAGATTGGAAGGTCTGATGCCTTTAGCTGGTGTTTTCTCTGCTCCTTATGGTTACGACACTAGTTCTGTTACAGAATTGTGCATACAATACATCTGATAAATCCTCAGAAGATAGTTTACTAAATGATTTACCAAGTATTATACATAACACTTGGTAAGCCAGAGTTCCTTTTTCCTGTTTTAGTCTCAAGATCACACATGATCCCTCAGTCCCCTCGGCCTGGCCTATGTGGACTAGCAGGAGGTCCCCAAGGAAGCACCAGCTGATGGCTGTGAGAGCCAAGCACAGATGGGCCCCGCTCCCTCCCTTCTCCGTCCTGACAAGCACAAATCATCCTCCACGTGTGCATGTTGTAACTCTCTTTAAACGGGGAAGCCCTCAACTGGTGAGACAAGTCAATTTTAGTTCTCTCTACAATGCCAAAGGAGAGTCCTGAAGCATGAATGGAGCCTTACATTTTCTCCCAGATATTCACTAGCACAACACCGACTACAAACTTCATTCCTTTGGCCTCTGCTCTGATCAAGCCAGGCTTTGGGCCAAACATTGCTGTCAGTTGCAATGGCGTAGACTTATGCAATTCTATTTTACTTTGGTGATACAATAGTGTAAGTACTATGACTCTGTATTTATAGCGGATTAAATCCCTAATTCTTCTATACCATTCCGTGTAACTACACTCTGCATTGGTTCCTTTGGTCCTTTGGACCTTTCCTTAGCTTATTGTTATGTCTAACAATAGCAAAGATAGCTTTGTGTCATCTATAGTCTCCAGCTTTTATAGAGTTTAAGTTGCTCTGGTGAGGTACCCTCTCACCCTCTAATCCCCTGTTATAAAGTTAGCATCCGGGGGCAGGGGGGAGGAGGGGGGGCACAGTACATGACATGGGGATTTTCCTTCTTTTAAGTAGTTGCATTTATCAGAGTCCACGCTCTTTATCTTAGAACAAAAAACAGAGTTTATATGAAGAGGTTTGAAAAGCATGTGGATGGCATGTACTGGATTTATTGCCACTCTGTAAATTCCCACAAAGGTTTGACTTGCTTTGTTTTTAATCACCAGCAGTGAAACAGTTCACAGTACACTGCAAACACAGAACCAGCTTTTTGTTTGAGACAGTTGGAGAGGAGGGGGAAAGAGAGGGGAAAGGCTCATGAGAAACATGAATGAGTAGGTTTTGCTGACTCTTCTAACTACAGGGCCTGACAAAGTGCCTATAAACACATTTCCCATGCTCTTAATAGCAGAGCAGGAGCTTCGTTGTATGATAAGTGGGTGTTTTGAAGCTTGTCAAACCTAGACAAGTGGGAAGAAATTGTAATTAACAGCTCTAAAGAGCATAACATTAAAAAGTTGATCTATAGTATAAAACATCTTTGACATCTATCTCATAAGAATTGCATTTGCTTTACTGATGGCGTTTTCAAGTTACATCTTTAATTTTTACCAGCTTTTTACTATATACTATCTCCTAGTCTAATCCAAATCACAAACATCAATCAGAAGTACTATTTTGATGATTAAGTACAACTAGTCATTGTACAAATGTAATTACTGATTGTGTAAGGTTACATGATTGAAAATAATGTGAAAAAGAGAAAATATATGAGAATGTAAGCCACAGCGTGTACCCAAAAGGAGTGAAATTTTCCTTGATTATCTTTCCTGTGCCTTTAAGAATATTTATTTCCTGCAAACCTGTTTCAGTCAAAAATTGAAAAGAACCATTGTAGTAAAATCTCAGAAAAAGTTTTAGCAGACATAAGCATGAATCAGCTTCCTTTCCACTAAAAAATTTTTTTTTTTTTTAAATACTATGCAGAGAGACTAAAAACATGTTAAAAAAGTATCTTAACATGTCTGGAGTTCAGGAGACATGTAATTTTTATCTCTGTGATTGCAAAACCAGGAATTTTCTTTAGTTACTAAATTTTTAAAACAGCATGATGTCCAACACTCAAACTCTGGATCTTGTGGTGTCCCTAGTTATACTGTTTTCAATCTCCTTCAGAAAAGGCCATAAAATTTCACTTAATTCAGGTGCTTATTGTGACTCACTGTGCCATTTCTATTAGCACTATTTCACAGTTTTGGTCTTTTTGGTTGTACCTAGGTATATCCATTGTAATAATTTTATTTCAATAAATTCATTTCCTATTTCAAGAGAAAGAGAAGATGCTGCCTGTAATTTATCCCAATCATACCAATATCTTCTGAAAATTATTCAGTTAATCCATGGTGCATTTCCTATTGGAACTGCTGATAATTTCTAAACTGTAGTTTTGCTCCCTACTTGCACGAGTTCTGAGAGATGTTTCTTTGCTGTTTTCAATGGAACAAAATTACAGAAGCATACTAATGCAATCTGGTGTCTATAGTTGGAAACCAGATGATCTGCAAAACAGGCTGAGATTTCAATGCAAACTCAGGTCTATAATATACCCCCCGTAGTTGCACTCTGGAGCTCACATAGCATTTTCCCTACAAAAGAGCCACAAAAAAGCATTATGCATTTGCTCAGTGACATTTTCCATGTGCTTCAGTGCATATTTCTCTATTCACTCCCCCCATTCCATTCATCATATATCAACTTCCATGATACCTGCATGATATGTGTAATTGGACGCCTATGCACAAATACAATTGAATATTGCCCACAGAAGCACACGTTTTAGAAGTAGTTTCCTTCAAAACTATAGATCCCAGTCCAGAACCACTTCCTCCAGAATTTCAAAGCTCACTCCCAGTGAATCTACTGAGTGAGGTTTCTACCTAGCCATCTTTGTCCGTTCCCTCACCTTAGGTTCCTCTGCAAACAATATCTTTCCATGTTTAAATATATATTTATACCCACATAGACTTTCACCTTAAAGTCTCAGCCCTTCATCTTTTTCCAGAGGTTCACTTTTTTGGGGGGGACACCAAATTGCAAAGTGCGAGTCACACAAGGCTATCACCATCTAGACCTGCTCATGGCTCAGTATATCTCTGCCTCTGGGGTAATACCTTAATCCAAACTACTGCAATTTCTTCCAATTGCTCATGGCTTCCACCATGCCTTCTCTTGTTCATAAAACATAGCTCTCCATATGACATTTTTCACCATTAAGGAAACAATCACCTATTTTTTTACTCTGGCCAGAGAAAACAATATATAAGGAATCACAAATCTATCACTTAGAGCCTTTAAAAGCAATAACAAGAGTGGTGGCTAACCAGATGTGGAGATGCAAGGAAAACAGTGAGGGTAACGAGGTGTCGGAAGCAGTCAAGTGGAAAATGGAAGGTAGAAGACTGCACATAGGAGTGGATAAGATCTTGAGAAGCCAGGTATTGTCAGTGCATTGACTAAAACTTCACTGCTCTTCATCTCACCATGCTCACTCTGGGAGAGCTTCCAGTGCTGCTCCCTTCTTCTTCTTGCTCTGGCAGTCAGCACACTGCCAGCGAGGTGTGAGAGGGGAAGCATGAGGTACAGCTGCAAGAAACAAAGCTCAAATCCCACATGGAAGGTGGCGCTTTGAAGTAAAAGGAGTTGAGCTGTTGGAAGAGAAGGCTCTGAGGCTTTGTTGCCATGTCAGACTTGTGCAGTAGCTAAACAAGAATTTCAGTGCAGCTTTCCAAGATTTCAAAATGTGTTCTTCTTGGGGTGCAGTTAAACATATTCAGGTTATATTCAAATAGTGATTCTGGAGGCCTCAAGTGCATGCATAGAAGCAGCATGAATTGATAATCTGAAAGCACACATGAAAGAGGGTTTTGGTCAATGTTAAAATGAGAAAAAACATGGATGAAAACCTTTTGTACTGGTTTTGGTTGGGATAGAGTTGATTTTCTTCCTAGTAGCTTGTATAGTGCTATGTTTTGCATTTCTGCTGAAAACAGTGTTGGGGATGTTTTAGCCATTGCTGAGCAGTGCTTGCACAGTGTCAAGGCCTTTTCTGCTCCTCTCACTACCCCACCAGCAAGCGGGCTGGGGCTTGACAAGAAGCTGGGAGGGGACACAGCTGGGACGGTTGATCCTACTGATCCAAGGGACATCCCATACAATGTGACATCATGCTCAGCAATAAAAGCTGTGGGAGAAGAAGGAGGAAGGGGAGATGTTCAGTGTTATGTCATTTATCTTCCCAAGTAACCATGATGCATGATGAATCCCTGCTTTCCCGGAGATGGCTGAACACCTGCCTGCAATGGAAAGTACTGAATGAATTACTTTTTTTGCTTTGCTTACACACATTTTACTTACTGATTAAACTGTCCTTATCTCAACACACAAGTTTTTTCACTTTTACCCTTCTGATTCTTTCTCCCATTCTGCTGGTGGGGAGTGAACACGGGGCTGTGTGAGGCTGAGCTGCCTATTGGGATTAAACCGCCTTTCAGACAAGACTTTTGTTGATTTTGACTCCAGGAGATTCAGTAAAATGAGCATTCTGAGGACAATGACCTCACTAACAATACTCAGTGGCACAGCCTGAAATGCATTTAATTATTTCACGTCTGGATTTGTATGAATTGGTATCTCAGCATGAATATTAGACACTAAGAATGAGTGAACTCAGTAAAAGAGCACAAAAGGTAAGAAGTAGTACTGGAGGTGATACTGAAAACATACTAACTAAAGGAGCATTGCAAATTTAGGATCTCAAGAGATTTCCTGATTAAAAGGTAATGGCAGCCTGCTTAGACAGAAACATCTTTGTTTAAATTGTGGGGTTTGTTCCTAAGCCAAGAAAGGGCTAAATGCTGTGTTGCCCAGGGCTGCAACATCTGAAGTTTGGTTGCTGGTTGGAAGCATTCAGTTCACAGCGCAGGCTCAGGTACTCCCATCCTCATATCATGAATACAGGGAGAGTGAGAGACCTACACATGAAATCGCCAGCAGCCAGCACTAGACCTGGGCTACTGGGGCAAGATCTCATGGGAGTGGTTTTACAGAAAGGCAGTTAAATGGAGTCTGTCTTGATATTACATTTAAGCTCCTTGATGTGCATCAGATTCACAGGTAAGTATTATAGACAAGAATCGCATTAGCACTTCACTTCAAATCAGAACCGTGTTTTTGAAAAGGGTCTCCCGAGGCATCCCCATTTATCGTGCTTTAGTCTTAGACCACCCAAACTGGACTGGATTTGAATGAAATCAAACAAGAAAGCATGCTCAAACCACTAGGAGACATTCAGCATATGGGACCAGGTGGGGGGTAGTCTAAAATCTGCCCAAAATATGTGAAGTGTGGACACTAAGAGCCTAGCACCAGTTCCCTCCCTACAAAGCTGTTCCTAATATGTCACACTGCTAACACAGACATAGCCACAGCTTCTAGCTACTTCTTATGCTGAAGTCATGCATTTCAAGCCCAGATGATGGGATCACTGTTTTCTCTCAAAAGACAGCAAATGCCGTGCCATTCAGTCCTTGGAGTGCAGTTAGAAACCCGAGCTCCAGACTCAGGTCATACCTGATTGGGGACATGCCCAATTGACACATCAGAGGCCTGGGAAGGTTGTCACGCTGACTGTGGGAGTCCCACTACTGCAAAGTCTGTCAGACATGGGATTAACAGTTGGGCATTCCTGAAGCTCAGAATAGCAGTCAGTCATCATCCAGAGACTAATGGAGCTTAAAAGGGCATGAAACCCAGCGACTGGATCCAGTCAAAACAAGCCAAAGTCTGAGCTGCGAGTGAGACAAGTTGTAACAGGTATCAAGCAGAGCTATCTGAAGGTGCTCCATCTTTCTCATTTTCTCACTTCTCCCTATTTCTTTGGAGCCACGGGATGGAGAAGCTGGAGGGAAACTGGACAAATCTTTCAAAAACATAATTAAACCCACATGTTCAGAAAAAACCACATTGTTTACACTAAATACATAATGCAAGAAACTGCTCTGTCAGACAAGTTGTTCCTCACCTGATTATGATTTGAAAGCAATAAATAGAAAGAACTAGCCATAAAATAAATGGCAACTGAAAACACATGCATTTAGGTCTTTAGCTCCAGAATAAATTAAGTTCAAATGTAGATTTTTCATATATCTTCCAGAAGTCAGATATGTATTGTTATTTTAGCCTGTTTAACAGGTTGCTTGTATGAGAAGTTTTTTCTGATGGTGACATACTCATTGTGAAAGAGCTTTAAAGATTTTGTTACTAATACAATTAAAATGAAAGGGTTGTTCTCCTCTGTTTCTGTACCTGTACAGCTACTGTAAATGCCAAGTAAGCTTCCGCGTGCACGCTGATGGCAACATAGACCCTAAAGTCTATCAGGTCTATCTACTTTAACTGTTCATAAAATCTGGTCTTTGTAGTTTATGCGATAGATGTATTTATTTAATTAAACTAAGTTGTTTAGAAGGGCCCTAAATATTATAATTTAATGGGCCACGTTCAAGAATAAATATCTGAATTCAGTTCACAGGTAATACAAAGTGACTATCAATATTTTTAAAAATATTTTTGATTCAATCATCAGACAATTTTGATGACAGCCTTGAACTATATAAGATAATGTTCAGATCATTTTCCTGTAATACAGTTCCCTTGAGATTTGATGAGATGTCTTTACAATACATATTTTTGAAAGTACTTAGACACTGAAATGAGTTAAATCAATTTCAATTAAAGATAGGTGTTTTGTTGATGTAGGACTTGATCTCCTTGTTTTTCAGTTTCTGACCTGTAAAATGGAAATTTCCAAACATTGCCAGCTGTTCAAATGTCATTTTCAACAATGGATTTTCACATCAGAAAGGGCAAACAAAACCAGAAGTCTGCAGAGCACAGGCAGACTTAGGCGTAAATAGTTTATGTTCTGCAGTTATTCCAAGTTGTCATCATTGTATTTTCAGAACAGCTCCATGATTATCTCAAGACCTTAGAGAAGCAGAAAACACTAACATTTGGAGCTCACTGTCAATCTACAGGATGTCACCCTCCCTCAGAAATATTATTTAATTCTTCTACTTACAACTCCTCTTTTTTACTGTCTAGTTTTACCTCCATTACTAAAACACCAATTATCATGAATGGCTTAAGGCTGAATAGCCAAGGGTAACTCTGTGATTGTGACTCTCTTCTTTTCCATAGTCCTTAACTACTTTATCATTAGGATTAGAATATCTGGATTAGGATGGTATTCAGAAGTCTCAGTCATGTTATACAAAACCTCATAGCAGTAGTCAATCTCTGCTCTGAAGACCTTAGACTCTTAATAGGTATGAGAGACAAAAAAAAAAATACTGTTTTTCTGACATTACAGATCTCCCAGCTGTAATACAACGTGATGCTTCTGCTCTAAGCAATTATCATGCACTGAAAAGCCAGAAAGTGGATGTTAGTTGCTCAGAGCAGCTCTTTCCTGTTCAGGCAGCAAGTGGCAGCATTGCAATAGCCTTTGCTTCCCTGTCTTCTTTGTCTTTCAAGGCAGTCCTGCTACTTTTTGCTCAAGCATAGAAACCTCCTTCTGCCATTTCTACGTCCCTAAAACCTAATTTAATATTGGATAACAATGCATTATATTGAATATAAATAATTTCATATGAAGCCAAATAATGAAAAAAAGAAATTTGCAAATTTGGGGTCTTTTTATGAACAGAGACTGCATATATCAAAAACAATCTATCGATTTCTATGTTGTCAGTCAGGGAGTATTCTGATCCTTATCAACATTTTTAGAAATGTGTGTTCCTAAACAAATTAAAACAAGTATAAGGACAGCTGGAGTCTTTTATTTCGGCTTCTGAAACAGAGGATGTAAATGGGATGCCTATAATGTAGATCCTTATTCTCAAACTTTATGTATGATAGCCACTGAAAATTAAGCCTGCAAAATCACATCAGATCATTTAATGTTAATTGACTTGCCAGTGATACAGGATTTGGTTTATCCTGTTTTAAAATGGCTTTTTGGAACAACAGTTGTCATTTTTTTTTCCTGGCTCATAATCATCAGCAGCCATAAGGAATCTGCAATCAGAACGGAGGAGACAGATCTGCTGATGAAGCACAAGCCTGCCTCGCATCTAACTCCTTCTCACAGACCCCTTTGTTGGCTCCGCAGTGCTAGAAGGAACAACATATACCAAAAATTCAGGGTTGTCACTTGCATAAGCATATAAGCTTAAATATGAATTACACCCTTTGCAGAGTCTGCTGAAGTCAGTGGCAATTTTCCAGTTGTGGGGTAGGACTAAAGAGTGGATCTATTCAGCAAGAAATGGATTACCAGGATAACTGCTTTTCTGGGTAGACCTGCAGTGACCAGTTTGTGTAGAGTTGAGTTCTTAAGCTGGTTTCACACTATCTAGCTGCTCGCCTACCATGATGCTGGATGTTCCTTGTCAAAGGTTGTTGCTTTCACTGGTGTGACATTGGTGCTACTGGCCTTTGCAGAGGAATGAAAAGTGTATGCTCTGTCTCTTGTGGAAGACCGTCTTTATGAAGATCCAGTTTCCTCATAAGAACACGGCAAATTGTATAAGGCAGCTTTTCATTGAGAAACCCTGCTTCTTAGCTGTCAGGGTTAAGAGGTGAATGAGAAGATACATTTGTTATTCGGGGCAAAACAGAACATTCCCAGTGACAGAATCCTGGAAACACTTGGAAGAAAAATAAAATTAAAAATAAAATGGCTTCATAATAATTTGTACCATGCTTATGTCAAAAAATTACTATTTTTACAACATTTCTGAGTCTCCATTTTGAGTAGTGTCATATTAAGTTAGGCCTGAATTGGTGTCAGGGATTTTTTGTCATATCTTAGAGAACCAATTATAATAATATTTCAGTGGAAATTTTAAAAAATATTAGTTAAAATGGTGATACACTGCGTAGTCTGGCAAATCATTCGACATCCATTTTCAGTGATATTTGTGATTTTCTGCAACAAGCCACACCAAGTACTAACACTTTTATTCACCATGTTTTTAATATACTTTGGAATACTGAAAATAAAAGTGCATTACAAATGTTATAAATTATTATTTATTATTACCACAGAGCTTTTCCTTCATCATCTCCCTGACCTTTAAGGAACATTAATGAGAAAGTTTACTTGTTGTGAGTGTGAGCTGGTTTTAATGAATGTCTTTCACTGAGACTATATGACTCCTAAGATGAAAACTTTCAAATGTTAATGCACTTGAGGTTTATAACGTCTAATGTTAATGTCATAGGACATAGGTCAGGGAAGTGAACTGGGAGTGATTGCGCATAATAAACCATCTGCATGTTATTTTGCAGCAACAAAACAGGGTAAACTAAGTCCCAGGACATGTCTACTGAGTTATGAAGTTATTGCAGGACTTCATCTAGCATTAATGAGGCCTCATTTGAACAAATGGGAAATTCTTGAAATAGGATATCACAGAACTAACTTGCCAGGGGCTCAAGGGAACAAATTTTGAGAACAGGCTAACTAGATTTGGCCTTTAATGATGCATAGGGAAAAAGAGGAGAGGAACTTCTCACATTTCATATTCCAGTCAGTGTTAGGCTACAGAAACTGCCCTGGGTTCCCTTTAAAAAATAAAGAAGGATTTTTTGCAGGATATCTTTTTTTCTTTGGTTTTCTCTCCTTTCTTCTCTGTTATTATAGAGATCACGATTTGAGATTACATGTCCGCACACAAAATAGTGAAAGGAATCTTTAAGCTGGAGGTGTACATTCACAGCTATAAGGGATAAAAATTTTCCAATGTCACTGCCCCTACTGTGCTGTAAACTACATTTTGCCTGTTAGTATCCAACTACAAATGATAGGTTTCAGGTTAAGCTGCTATGTCAGCTAAATAGTGATTCACATGTGCTTTTATTTCATGGTCTGGTTTATATTCTACTTAGCTTTGTACTGTTCTGCGATAAGGACAAAAACTGTATGTAGGGTGGAGGAGGACTAGAGGAAACAAGTATCTTTTTTAAATTTTAGCTCTTTCAAACTTAATTTAATTCCAAGCTACATTATTTGGAAGTCTCTAGGTCTGCAAATGTTTTAAGACTACAAGTTTCAAGTGTTAAATTGCTTTTCATTTCTACAAGTTACAGCTTCAGAATATATAATGGAAGCTGCCCTTAAAACGGTAATGTGGAATGTGAAAGGGTTATATTATCCAATTAAAGGCATGTGCATCCTTCTAGCACTTAAGAGAGCAAACACACAACTAGTTCTCTTAGAAGACATGCATTTATTTCTCCCCGTTCTCTCAGGCTCAAAGAAGCAAGGGTTATGTAAATTTTCCACACAGCTTCTTATACTGTTCCTGTGGGATAGCTAAATCCTTACACTACAAAGTGACAAACCCACTTGTACTCAAATTTGTTCTTTTAGGATTCCTTGAAGGCCAGTTGATAGGAGTGAATAGGGTTAATACCATCAGAGAATTTGAGCTATTTGTTATTAAGTGGGAAAACAGCATGAACTACCATTGTCATAAGTCTCTTCTGCAAGATTTATAAGAAATTAGAGATATGTAAATAAGGTACAGGAAATTATTTCCTTTCCAGAGAATTGGTCTGCTTGATTACAGCATGCTTTGGTTATTTAATAACATCTGGAGAGGCAATTTCAACTGCCTTCGACATAAAATTAGATAAAAATCTTGGAATATACTATTCATGTACTAGGAAGACATGGAAATATTGCTGTCTATGAAGCAGGAAAATAAATAACAACCCATGTATTCATGTTACTAAGCAGTGCCTAACACTTATTTTTTCATTAAATTCTTCTTTTTTTACCTTATATCAGTCATCCCTGACAATTAATCTTTTTGGAACATGCTGCCCCTTGCTCCAGGAGAGGATATTTTAAAGCATTCGATGTATTTTTGGCAACCACAAAAGTTCTATTGTCTAGAAGTAGAAACCATAGAATACAATGCTCATGCAATGAGCAGGGACATCTTCAACTAGATCAGGCTGTGACCATCCAACATGACCTTGAATGTTTCCAGGGATGGGGCATCTACCACCTCTCTGGGCAACCTCTTCCAGTGTTTCATCACACTCATTGTAAAGAATTTCTTCCTTTTATCTAGTCTACATCTACCCTCTTTTAGTTTAAAGCCATTACCCCTTGTCCTATTGCAACAGGCCCTGTTAAAATGTTTGTCCCAATCTTTCCTGTTGGTCCCCTTCAGGTACTGGAAGGCCACTATAAGGTCTTCCTGGAGCCTTCTCTTCTCCAGGCTGAACAGCCCCAACTCTCTCAGCCTGTCTTCACAGGACAAATGCTCCATCCCTCTGATCATTTCTATGGCTCTCCTGTTTCTACGGCCCATTTATATGGCCCTAGGTCCATGTCCTTCTTATGTTGGGGGCTCCAGGACACAGTACTTCAGGTGGAGTCTCATGAGAGCAAAGCAGAGGGGCAGAATCCCCCTTCAACCTGCTGGCTTCGCTATTTTTGATGCAGCCCAAGATACAGCTGTTTTTCTGGGCTGTGAGCAAACACTGTCGGTTCATGCGCAGCTTTTCATCCACCAGTACCTCCAGTTCCTTCTTGTCAGGGCTGCGCACAATCCTTTCATCCCCCAGCCTGTATCCATACCAGGGGTTAACCCAACCCAGGCTCAGAACCCTCATAAGGTTCACAAGGCCCCACTTCTTGAGCCTGTCCAGGTCACTCTGGATGGCACCCCATCCCTCAGGCGTGTCAACCGCACCACTCAGCTTGGTGTCATCTACAAACTTGCTGTGGGTGCACTCAATTCACTGTCTATGTCACTGATGAAGATGTTGAACAGTACTGGTCCCATTACGAACCCCTAAGGGACACCACTTGTCACCAGTCTCCATCTGTATATTGAGCCATTGACCACTGCTCTCTGGATGTGACCATCCAACCAATTCCTCATCCACTGAACAGTCCACCCATCAAATCTGTATCTCTCCAAGTTAGAGAACAACGTTGTGGAGGACCACATCAAAGGCCTTACAGAAGTCCAGATAGACAACAGCTGTAGCTCTTCCCTTATCTAGTGATGGAGTCACTCCATCATAGAAGGCCACTAGGTTGGTCAGGTAGGACTTGCCTTTGGTGAAGCCAGGCTGGCTGTCTCCAATCACCTCCCTGTCCTCCATATGCCTTACCACAGCTTCTTGAATGATCTGTTCTATGACCTTCCCAGGCACAGAGGTGAGGCTGACAGGTTGGTAGTTCCCAGTCCAAAAGCTCAGAGTTAACTTAGAAAAACTAGAAAACTCAGAGATACTTTGGTCACAATCCAAAGCTCCTGTATGTGCCCAGTAGAAAGTTCTGGAGGCCTATTGTACCATGAAAGTTTTTAACTTTGCATTTTTTTGCCTCATTCTTCACTGGAAACACCTCTCCTTACATCTCTCAAGTAGACGGACTGCAAGGCAGGCACAGGGGGAAAATAGGCCCTCCCACTAAGAGACAACCAGCTTTGTGATCACCTGAGGAACCTGGCTTGTGAGCTTGGAGGAATCCAGGGTGGTTGGTCAGCCTGCCTCTAAGCTTGGCTTTTGTCTTATAATCAGTAGGATGATTACAGGACACCTCAGTTTGTTCCGACCAGCAACATCAGGGAAAATAAAGTTGGAATCATTCAAATCACATCTGGGTTTTACTCTTTTGAGACTTTTATATTTTATCTATAATAAAATAATTCAGTTTAGCTGTTGGGCTTAGGGACCTGGGCATGAGTGAAATATTTTGATTATTCCTGTGGGAAGTACTGACAGTGTACTGCCGGTGTACTACTAAATTTTTTTTCTCTGAGTTTCCTAGTCTTGCAACTGAGGTACCATACTAATATCTGCTGAATCTTTAGTATTTATTATAAATTATATTCAATATGAATATTCAAACTATACATTAGAGGTGTATTCAATAAATTAGAGAAATCGTATATAAAGTAGCTTGCAGATGACATTGTATATAGTGAAAGAAAGAAACTTCTGCAGAACAGAAACTGTGATTTTTTTTCCAGGTATAGCATTGCCAGACAAACATCAGTTAGAAACAATATCTGAGCTGAATGGTCTTGAATGACTTTATCTTTTACCCAGCTGTGACTAAACACACATACCTAGCAGAGTGAATTAAAGTCAATTATTTAATTTAAATAGGAACAACAATTTTCTGTATTCTGATGTTGTAATTTCCTTTGCATCAAGTCACTCCTACTTATCTGATTCTTCAGCTGACCAGCAACCTAAACCATCTGCACTTAATTAACAATGCCATTCCTGCTAAAAAAGTGGGCTTGTTTTTTTTGTAGGGATATTCATAAGGTTCTTGTTAGTTTTAAGGAATGTTGTGCTGACTTAACTAACCATTCATGGGAAAGGAAGAGTTGGCGCTTACTGTAGATCCTATTGTTGGTCTCACACATCCTCTTTCTTTGTTACTATGATGAGATGTATTTTAAAGCAGACATTTTTAAACACCTAATGACTGCTAAACCTGCAGTGGAACACTGCAAAACAAAAAGGCACAAAACCCATACAAGTTTCCTGCTCACAAAGGACCACCTCAATAAGAGTCATTTCA
This sequence comes from Rhinoptilus africanus, assembly GCA_013400135.1. Classification (NCBI taxonomy): domain Eukaryota; kingdom Metazoa; phylum Chordata; class Aves; order Charadriiformes; family Glareolidae; genus Rhinoptilus; species Rhinoptilus africanus. The sequence goes on from VXBO01007994.1 coordinate 35,460, forward strand.
TTTAACTTCAGACATCTGCAAGGAATCCATTTATGTCCAAGCTCATCACTCTTGGTTCCTTCTGCAGGCAATGAAAAGAACAAGTCATATCTAGGCCAGGATTCACCTCAGCATAGAAATTCACAAGGTTAATCCCAGGTGAAATAAGCCTGCCTAGTCTGAGCCCAGGTGCTCACGTTATAGATGTCTAAAGTGAAGTAGTAGGAATCCAGGCAGTTCCTGGCTGTTCTTTGAGAATCTGAAATGTCTATCACCTGCCATTTTGTTTTGCAATATTTTAGTGTTTTAAGTTCAGACCATAGGATAGCTTTTCAGAAAGTTGGCAGACTCCTGGGAAACATACAAAAAAGATGGAGTATCTTTAACAGGCAACAGGAAGGAAAAGAAGTGATGAAGGAGGGAGTAGTTACAAATTATGTAAATTACAGACTAGGTTACATACCACACCTCTGGCTGACGCTCTGATAACGCATGCACAAATAACATACTGGTCCTTTCGCCACACTGCTCTGTCCCGCATCCATCATCGTCTCTGTTACTACAGCAAAGCAGAAACTCTCTCCTTTCTGCCCCTTGATTGCCGGCAGTGAGTGCTCTGTGGGGACAGGTGCAAAGCTCCACCTCACAAAATGTCCCTATTTTTGCTCAGGTACTCTTTAGGGGCTTAAATTTTCCTGTGGTTGCCTCTCTGGAGTAGATGTATGTATCTTACAGGTTAGTTTGTTTTAGATGTATTTCTCTGTCTCATTGATTTTTCAAATCAGATGTACAGAAAATTTGTGTTAAATGAAAAAATTCAGCATTTCCTTTTAAACAATCGTTAGCGTATATACCGGAAATATGCAGCAGTGAAATTTCACTGTTTATTTCCAGTCAGGAACAATAAATATTTCACGCTTTAAAATGTATGTGAAAGTCACGATTCTTTTTCATTCATCTTTTTTTTTATTTTTGTCTTAAAATCCTGTTTTCTTCAATTTGCCTATTCATAGTATTGAAGAATGATGATATTCTTTCCCTTCCTTTTCCAGATATTCTGGACTTTTTCATTTCTTTCTGACGCTTTGCATTGTCCAGGGAAATGTATCAGTGTATTTCTCATAAGGATTCTGCTCAAGAACATTTCCTCAGAGAAGATTATAAAGTTCCTCTTCTTCCCATAGGCAGTGGTGCGTATGCACTGCTCCGAGTAATGAACCCTGTTCCCATGACAAAGTGGCCCAAGAAGTGTCTCAGTAGTGCCCTGGCATTGTCTAGTTTGTTAACTGTTAGTTATTATTCTGTTCTTTAGAGTCTATGCTATTAATAAAGGCAAAATTTTCCTGGGGCCTTTCTGAGCACTGATGAACTAGCATCCAGCGTGAGGTAATCTACACTATTTCATCATGTAACTGTGCACAGTGCCAGGCCTTCACTTTGTGGAGCTTTCTTTCTGTTATAACTGACATTTTGAACCCTCTTTTTTTCCCTGCGTCTTTTTGGGTATGGCAGCTTTCCAAAATAGCACTTACATGTAACAATATCAAGAGTACTTCATATTTTCCATGTATATCACATTAAGTGAATTGAAGTTAAACATTCAAATTATGTATTCCTGTGCTGGCACAACCACGCAGTCTAAGTCACAGATTTCTGTCACAGAACAAGATACTATGTCTGAGCAAATTCAGATTTATCCTTTGCATAGTTACCTTAATAAAGGCTATGTCAGTGCCAGGTTTGCAAAGATGCCACATCTGTTATAACCAGCCAGATTTCAAAATATACAGTGCAAGAGAAATGCACCATTCACCAGGTAATAAACTCACCAGTTAAGTTATTCCACATTTCTTAGTGATTTTTTTATGCTGAAAAACTCAAGTCAAGCTGAGACACAGAAGCTGACAATTGTCAGAACACAAGCACCTTCCAGTAATTCAGAACTCACTCCTCAAAGATTTCACAGGCCTAAAGGACTGCAATGCAGTAACTTCCATGCAGGGTGATTAGTTATCCCTGTTTCTCCAGCAGCAGTGTAAGGAGACAAAGTGGGAGAGCAGCTATTGGTTCCTGTATTTGATAAATAATCGAAAGCTTCCCTTTGCCTACATTATCACTCCACTTACGCCAAGATTATTGCAGTCTTTCTAAGGATCTCCTGGCTTCAACTGGGGATCTTAAAGGAAAGCCAGCCCAGGTAACTAAATAAGCCAACCCTTTCTTTGAAAAGGCTATAATTTTCAATGAAAAATCATAATATAATATTTACTGCTGTTGAGTCTCCCCGGAGAATATATTTCTGCCTGACATGCTCATTTTGTCATTTTGAAAGTGTAAGCACTATGTTTATTTTTATAAACATAAACATGCTTTATTTTTTAATTCCTATTTGATGGGGTAAAAGAGGAGAGGTTCATGAGTGTTCACTTTCAAATAGCTAAGGGGAAAATGTAAGAACTGGCTGTGCTAATTGCTGCGTTCACATCCATTTACAAAGACTTCTGTGTCGCGGATTACTGGTGGACTGTGAGGTTTCATGCCCAGTCAAGCCAAGATAGAAAAGAAGGTTTTACCGGTGGGATGTGACTTAGGTGACCTCCTATGTAGGCTCCAGAGTCCCACTGCACCCTGGTGGTATCTACTGCACAACGCTGCAGGCTCTTCTCTTTGTTCTTCTCTGCAGGCAAGAGTTTGGTTCCTACACAGCATCACTCCTGTTAATGTTTCTATGTTGTGCTACTCTCCCTGTGCTGCTCATTCATGTTCACATGCTACTTCTACACTTTATTTCCCACAGCAGCACTGGGAAGAAACAAAGCATGAAGCTTTGAGCAGCTTGGTCTGGTGGGAGGTGTCCCTGCCCATAGCAGTGGGGTTGGAATTAGATGATCTTTTAAGTCCCTTCCAACCCCAACCATTCTATGATTCTATGAATATCAGCCTTCAGCAGATCTTTGTTTAGCGTTGTGCCTCCCAAGGAACTGAGGCTCAGGCACAAGGCCTTGAGCCTTTATGTCTAATCTTAAATGGGTTTAAACCTAAGTTTCTGAGCTCCATTTATTTGCAGAAAGCACATCTGGACACAATATTGTCCAAACAAATTTTCTAGCCCCACAGCCTACACTTGCTCTCAGGCTGCTAGCCTGTGAAAAAGAGTTTTGTGACTAAATATAAACTGAAATTCATTTCTTTACAAAACTGATTGGTGTCCAGGGAAACTTCTGGATTTGTTTATTTCACTTACACTGTCTTTTTTTATTTACCACTCACGACATGGCTTAAAACAGAATTTCCATTAAAGTTCCTTTGAGGTGTGATTACTAATATGTAAGCAAGTTAAATATGAATAAAATTGAGATTTGTTTCTGACTTTGTTGGTATAGCTAGCTCCTTTTAAATTCTTACACCCATATTTCAGATCTAAATACTGATTATCTTTTTTCCTTAGTATTTGGGACTTGACTTTAAAAATTTAGAGTCCTCTTTGCAGAAGTTGGAAGCTAAGGTGGAAGCTGCTTTAAAAAATGAAGCTTATTACAGTTGGGTGGCTTTTGAAGACATTAATTTTTATGCTTGTATATTTTGTCCCACTTATCAACAAGGCAAATTAAATCTACTTTGGTGTCTTCCCATATTTACTATAAATACACTTGCTTGCTGAGAAACATCCTGTGAGAACAAAACAACAGCAAGATCCCTGCTTGAGAGCTCAGAAGATTAGGCCAATTGCAAAGTCTCTTTTCCTGAAAGAATGTTTAGCCCAGGAAAATATAGCAGTTTGCCCCAGGCTTAACTAACTGGAAGAATCAAATCTTCTGCCAGACATCTTCGCTATGGGTTAAAGATGTTTCACCATAAATTGCAGATATGTATATTTACTAGTTCAAATGATGTACTGAGATTCTTGCAAAAAGGTCAGCGGCACATAGGTGAAACCCATTAGGTGAAACCCATACTGGGTACAACTGGAGAAGCAGAAAAATATTTTCTATAATTATGTTGGAGATTTAAAAAATAAGCCAACACACTGTGTTGTAGGGCGGAGAATGCCCCTGAGAAAATTCAGGAGTTTCCATACACTTCTCCGGTTTTGTTACTCATCCTCCCACATTTCTCTTTCCTTCCTCATTTCCGTCACAGCTGCACTTTAAATACTCTGGGCCTGATTCCGCTTTCCCTTGCCTCAGTTTCACTGCAGTCCGTTGGGGTTACAGCTTGTTTTGTTTCTTTACTTCAGGTAGAAGTAATGTTATATCCAGGGACAGGAAGACAGAATTTGAGAGAGTGACATAGAGTTTGGGAATGATGGACTGAGAGAAAAAGAAGAATGTAAGATTATTTATTCATACATGCCAAGTGGCTGCACTATGGAGAAATATTTTGTCCAGTTCCTTGTCTGAAGACCAAAGCATCTGCATACAGAAGTTTTTTTCCAATGAAAAAAACTGAGGATTTTTTTCTGGCTGAGGATGAGCCATCATGTAGAAAATAGTGTTTACTGATTTGGGACAATTTCCCTCCAGATATACGGCTGAGATATTACATTGGTGGGTGCTACAGGAAAAAGTAAAGTAAATTACAACAGTTTCAACCTAAATATTAACATTTTGTCTATGATACCCTGGAGCATTTGTAAGAAATTTCCTTTCTACTTTGAGTGAGTAATGTCCTAAATAATCTCTAAGAAACAGAATGGATTAACGTTTGGAATACGCTTAGATCTATGGCATTCAATATGTAGGTCTATAGCTATAGTATTTCTGATAAATAATGGATCACATTCTGCACACATGTAATGTAAACAAAACTAATGCACTTCATGTATACAAAATCTGGCCCGTACCTGACTTGCCTGCTGTGAACAAGATGAGATAAACTTTAAAAATGTGGCAGTACTAACTATTAACTATTACTGTATGTGTTGCAAGAATTCTTGTGATATAAGTTTCTATTTTCTATTTATGCCCCTACCAACCAGTTTCTGCCTTATTCGGGTGAAGGGACTCGTAAGTAGTCCAGAACCATTGTAGCTGTTTCGTATTAAAAGGGACTATTAGAGAACAATAGACATCTTCAGTAATTTCAAATAGTTTATCAAAGTGAGAACAAATATGAGAAAATTTCAGCTCATTCCTTGAAGTAGATTCAGAATTTATGGTATCTTGTAGATAAAATGATCAAAAATCCTCTAAAATCTCATTGTTCAATTGACTGCAAAAAGAGGCTAAAGTTGCCAGGTTTTTTATAATAGTCCGTAATCCATAAGGAAATGAAGAACCTAGACAAAGCTGAACTGGATTTCTGTTTCTCTCCATTCCTTCTGTGCCAAAGGTGACAGGAACTCAGCAAGAGCTGTAGAGGATCAGCACCCTCTGCTCCACAGCCCTCTGTCCTTGCAGAGATAGTGATTGTTTTTGTGGAGAAGCCGTTGGGTAGCATTTGGAAGGTAAGGTAGGAAGCTAGAAGAGAAACTACATCTGTGACATCCTGCAGTCTTGAGCTGCTTGGAAAAGTCATTTTACGCATCACATAGGTGTCATACATCATATTCTCAGGCTGCTGTGTGTTGCTTTTTCTTCTACTAAATAAGTAACTAGCTGAGACCTGAAAGCACTTCCATTTTGTAAGTGTGACCTTCCTGCCAGAGATCTGGACTCAAACAGTGTGCAGTCCCCTTAAAAATGGACAACCATCATTATCTCAAAGCTGCACTGAAAGGCATTATCTACTTTCCCAAGGCACCCTTAATAGGCAGTTCTCCCTCTCTGACAAACACTGAATATGCACACAGATCAAGGAACATCTTACCAAGGAAGGAAGCACATGTGGTAACTACTTGAGAAAACACAAGCATGATTTTAATAGATATTTTCTAAAGCAATTCTCTGTTTGGTGTGATAACCCAAGAGGTCAGTGCCACTTTTTTATGTTACTTCACTTCTCTTCACCTGGCAAGCCTTGCTAAGATGTTGATGTCAGTACAAAACCCCATCTCCAAGTGCACAGGCCACGTTGGCCTATTGTCAGTGTCTATGGGAGTACTTGATGTTCCTGTACCGTGACTCCCATGGCACTGTGATCATGTAGCCCTGCAGGCTGTCCTGGCAAAAGTCTACCAGTGCTAACTCAGGCATGTTTCTACAGTGGAGGCTGTGGCATTTCTTTCCCTTGAGAAGGATCTGTAACTGAAAAAGGAACCCCTATTTCCCTTTACATTCTTGCAGTGCCACTTACCAGTTTTATTTTTAAAACTACACACTGCAAACATTTTGGAGGCAGCATTCAGGTCTTCATCTATCCATAAACAGAAGTGCTCATGGTTCACTTCTTGTGCTTGATTTATCCACTCAGGAGCCCTGGAGCCTCTGTTCGCATGTAGCCCTGGACAAACATACAGTGTAGATAAAATCAGCAGATTTCCTGCTGGTCACCAAAAGATGGGAGCAGAGAGCTCCTTCCTCTGCAGAGCACTAAGGCACCGTGTTTACATAAAATCCTTAATCATTTTTTTCAAATGTGTCACATAGAAGTTTTACAGTGCTGCTTGTCTCGAAGCTTCTTCCTTTCAGGGTAAGAAAAGGGGCTGCTCTTGAGTCTAATCCAAGTTATTGCTCCAGCTAAAGACAGATTATGTCGCTGCACTGAGCAGAACTCCGTTTATAGCAGAGTTCTTATATTTTTGTGTTTTAAAGGTAGATACAGATCTGGTCTCATCTCTTCAGGTATTCAGAAAGACCAATAGCATGTATTTAATGAAAATAAAGGCTTAGATAATATTTTTTTGTTACATTTGAAGTACCTTGAGATTGTATCATATGTAAGAGTTTGTATACTGTATATGTACTATATATAAAATGCAGGCTCAGTCAAGATGAGAAGGCTGTGAATGAAAAGCACATTGTAAAATATTGCTAAATTATGACAAACAACTTGATTTTTAGTAGCATATGAAGTATATCACCGAACTTATTCCTAAACTAAGTCAACAAGACCTTTAAAAAGTTTTCCATTTGGCCCTCACTTTCCCAGGTTGTTCAAGGAAAATACACATTGAATGAGGTGCCACTGATTCAATGTACAAAGCATAAAAAGCCAAAAATAATGTTAGCAGGAAATCCTCCTACTTCACACACAACATTTTATACTGCCAAGCTACTCAGTTTTCTTTTATATCCTGGAGATTTTAGCATAAATTATTATTTTACAATCGACAGCTGTTAGCATTCATACTGTTCAGTCCACTCTAATGAACTTCTCTTGAGATTGAATTATATTAAATCATTCCCCAGTTAGCAAGCTACCATTAGCAGTGACTTCTGATGATTCCTTACAAAGGCAGGAGACACTGAACATATTCTTCACTACATCTACAAATCACATGCCATTGTCAAACAACTTTAGGATCGCAGAGAAACCCTGGAATTACTTCAGATAATGTGAAGTAAGATGCTGCAGTAGTTGCACAGGTACAAGGAAAATACTCCGTCCAGATCAGGACTGAAGGAGTTGTTTATCATTGGCAGACTAGCAGTCTGGAAAGAGGATATCCACATTCAAACAAGGACAGAAGATACCTTTAGTCTGCAAAGGTTTGTCCCACTATTAAGCCTCAGCTAGTATAAAGTTGAAAGAAGATAATTCCTAGGAATTATCTTTGAAAATGAGCATTTATTATTTATTTTTAATTACATATTAAATGTCACTTTGGCAAATTAAAGGCAGTGATAATAATTCCAAAACCATGTAATTTCAGTGAAAGAAAGGGAATGAGGATGCACATTAGAGGTCCTATAAAGCTGCCCCACTTTAGCACTTCTATCACGTTTCTGCTCGTTAGATTCCTTTCCAGATTAATTTCTAGCTATTCAGATAGAGGTTGCTACTCATAACTTCTTGCTTGTTTTATGAGGGTATGCAAGATAGTTAAAAACATTCCGCAGAACGAAGGGAGGTATAGTCACAACAGCCAGTTTTATACAGCTTGGCTGACTAAGTTGGAAAGCTGTGTGTGAAACTAGCTCCTTTGAGGGACATTGAGACCAAGCCTGCTTCATGTGCCCTCTAGCTGGGACAGCACAAGGTGGGGGCAACCAGCTGGAAAGCAGAGAAGGCCCTGGGGGTCCTAGTGGTATGAATTTGACCGTGCGCCAGCAAAGGGCTGTCACAGCAAAGGCCAACAGCCTCCTGGGCTGCATCAGGCAGAGGGTTGTCAGCAGGATGAGGAAGGGGATCCTTCCCCTCTGCTCAGCACTGGTGAAACCCATCTGGAACGCTGGGTACAGGTCTGAGACCCTCAGAAGAGAGAGACATAGACACACTGGAGTGAATCCAGCAAAGGGCCATGAAGATGATAAGCATCTGACGTATGAGGAAAAGCTGAGGGAGCTGGGATTATTCAGCCTAGAGAAGAGAAGGCTCAGTGGGACTTATCAACAAATACAAAAGCCTTCTTATTCCTGCTTGAAACTCTTTCTTGCTTCTTGAGATGTAAGTTATATCACTGCTATGATTTTCACATCAATAAATCATTTCTAAATGATCCTAATAGCACTATTTACTGGCAGGAGTTTTGAAGGAACTAAGGGAATCTTAATTACACATCGCTCTCATGCTTTTGGTCAAGGCCATGAGTATTTTAATCTTTTTGCACACTAACTCTGTATATAAAGCCATTTCTGATGAAGCAGGGTAATGTAATTCTAAATATATATTCACAGATAGAAAGTAATTCCACTCCACTCATTCAATTCCTACACTTTAAGGGTTTTTAATTCTAAGAAATCACCTTGCTATCAAGAAATGCACCAAGCGGAAGGCATGAAAATAACCAGTACTAACAACTGAATAAAAAGTCCTCGAGTCATAAATAGAAAACACATTTCAGGAAGCATCTTGACAATAGTTACAACTGCCTGGAAGAATCACACATCAGGCTCCTTTTATGGCCATCCCTCATACCAATTTTACTGTCTCTACCCCAGACAGCAGGCTAAGTGTAGGTATCACTAACATATATGAAACCAGATGCAGCCAGTATTCTTGCATAGCTTCCAGCTCAGCTGTCGTCCCAGCTGATTCTCAGTGGGCTCAAATATAATCCATTGAAGCTGTCATTCCCACAGGAAGCTGAGGATCAGTTCACACAGGACTTTGTGTTTGTTTGCGTATGTGTATTCACTGTAGTTAATGTCATTTTACTGACTGCACTTAAAAGTTACCCTTCCCCCTGCACCGTGTGAAATGAGATTATCCCTCAAACCACAAGACTCTTTCTGACAAAATACACGCAAATCAAGGCACAGAATGTCTCCCACATTGATGACAACCACTGGTTTCAGAAAAAAAACACCACCTAAATAGCTTCACATCCTATTTTGTCTGCATTACTCCTAACAGAAATAACAGATTGGTTACCTTTTTAAGCTTATGGTCCAGAATGATTGCAAAGTGACTATAAGCAAATCCTTTATGTTTCAGACAGGTATCAAGCTTTTCCAACAGGTTATTATGTTATGTCATATTCCCAGGATAAATTTTGAAAAAACTGAAACTATTTGGACTAAAAAAACATTACTATAAGGATAAATGTGCAAATGAAAAGAACAAAAAGCAAACTAAATAATAGCATTCTTATCTGTGAATGAAAACATTACAGCATCTTCCACTATATGAAGAAATGTTAATATGACAATCAAAAATCCTTATTTAAGAGGCAGTCCATTTAAAGATAGAATTAGAGGAGGTGTATGTTATGCACTGAGCAGTGACTGCTCCAAAATCACCTTAAGCTCATTCTTTCAAATCAGTTCAAACTCACTTCCCATAAGCGTTGCCTACCAGGCTCTTTTCTGGTCCAAATTCTACGAATTTATAAAAATTTGTCCTCCTCTGAGAAAAAAGTAGATACCAAAATTCTGCATTTAACACAATGGACTATGCTAAAGAAGCAGGGATTTGTACATATATTCATGTCTGTAAAGACATGTGTGTCTTTATGGAGGGTAAAAGCAAAAGGGAGCTAAATTGAAAACAAAATAACTTCTGAAATTAAGCTGAAACAAAAGCATGATAAATCTTAAAGAATTGTGTAATCCTAAAACAGTAAAGTCCAAATGAGAATTTGTGGTGTATCTGTTACCGGTTTCTGCTGGGCTGTAGAAAGACTAGATACAGTTTCAAGAAAAATCTTACAATACCTTTTAGCCATCTGAAGCTATTGAAGTAAATGGAGGCACATCGCTTACTGAGAGAAATGTTGCAAGAGAATGAGGAAAAAACATTTTTTTGGAGGAGAGATCTCTAATCAGGAATAGTTCCACAGCACAAAATGCAAGAATTAACTTTCTTTTGTAGCCAGAGCAAAAGAAGAAAAGAAAATTACTAGAGAAGGTGGCAAAATTCTGTTCTAGAAAAAAGCATTTATCCACATAGAGTAGGGAATAATCATCATGTGACAAACCTACAAGGTCCCCCCACTGACTAGAAATGCATGGCTGTAAGAATATATGGAGAACAAATACACGTTCCTCAAAGCTGAAGAACTCATACAAATAAGAAAGAGAAAAAAGAAATTCAAATGTTGCCAGTTAGGATAATAAACATGCAAAAAATACCATCTTGTGTGTATTCTTAACCATAGGATTTCTGATATTTTTCTGTTTCGTAGTGTCTTAGACATATTTTAATGCCTTTTGTACCCTAGAATAAAACTACAGTGTCTTATATGCCACAGCTTCCAACTATAGCAAAGGCAACCAACACCCACTCACCTGTGAGAATGCATTAAGTGCAAAGTTTTTACACTGGTGGGGCTGACCAGCAGCTTACACTGTCTGGATGACCGAGTACCCAGTATTGGTATTATAGGACAAATCTTTCCAAATCCTTTAGCAACACTGATAATCCAAATATTATCCTGTGCCAGCACACTGTCAAGAACTATGATGCTGTCCACAGCACTCTCAGAGAAGAAGTAAAAGAAGCAGTAGGTGAAGAAGCAGAAATATGAGATCATGGATGAGAGGCTGGAAAAGGTGAATAAGGAACTGAGTACATCTAGTTAAATATCAAGTGTGGAAACATCCCTTCTTTCTCCCTGAAACCTTCTCTCTCCCAGTCTCCAGCCTTTGAAAAGGTATTTGGATCACTCCTGTGGGAATTCCTTTCATTTCTTGACCAAGTCTCCATCCGACAGGCAAGCTCTTCTGATAATGGCAGAATAGTTTTACACTTTATGACATATGAGTTGTGTGGCATCCAGCTTTTGAAATCTAAATTGTGGGGCTTACCTAAAAAGTACCTCTATCAGGACCTAAACTTTGTTTCAACTGAGGAACCCAATGCTGAAATATACTTAATTCTCCTGAGGAATACCATCAAAGTTGGTGGGAAAAAACTCTGATCTCTGAAAGATCAGACCCAAATTCCTTACTGTTTTCTGTTTAATTTCTGTCAGTTGGGATTTTCACATGTTAGTAAATACAAATAGTTTTTTAACACACACTGGAAAACCAGATACATATTCAGGCACAGCCTGGAGTAACAAATGTTTCCAGGGAAATTTGCAAGGTAGTATGGAAATAAAAAATCTACCTGGCAAGAAGTCAGATAATAAAAGGACTTTTGCAATGGAAAAGCATGCTAACTCCAGAGCATAGGATGACAAAAGCTCTGATAAACATCCTGACTGCTTCATCCCCTCAAATAAATCTCTTCTACATAATGACTACTGTTGCTGCGTGATCATCTTCTCCTGCATGTCCCTGTGAAGAACTAGTACTCTAAGGGTTTTTTTTGCTTTTGATGACTGATCTTCTGTCTCAGCAGACAGTGGGAGTTTGCCCTTTACTTCTACAGAAGCTGGGTCAAGATCCAGAACAAACAGTGACAGAGAGAGATTGCTATTCTGAGTTGTATGAATTGGGTGAAAAAAACAAGGAGACGTGTAAGAGAAGGGGACAATTAAATGAATTTAATGGTAGGGAAGATAATTTACCTGGGGCACCAAACAATACATTTTGGATCTATGCTCTAGGCCCACATTTCTCATATCAAAGCAGAAGCGTTCAAATAAAGCTGGTTGGTCCAACTTGGCAAACTTATCTGTTGTTTTAGTGAACAGGCCAAGGATTGACTAGACAGTAGATAAGAGTTGGCAAAAATCCTCATGGTTGTACTAGATTTATTTATGCTGCCTGAAGATCTAGCAATACATCGTACTCTAATAAAGTAAGGCATACAGGAGGCAATGTGCTAAAATTTTTGATGGCTTTCTCTGCATTGAATCTGTATTAATAACAAAAGACTTCAGAATTAATTCTGGACACATTCAAAAACATCTACTTGCAAAACTTTTGGAGTCAAGCCATTTTGGCAACAACTATTTGGAATAGATTTGAAAGGTATTATCCATGGCAATCCTAGGTATTATCCATGGCAATCCTTTTTTTAAAAGATTTTTTTAAAAGATTTCTTGCCAAAAATTGTGCACAAAAATTTTACTATGTAGACCAGCAGAAATGCAAGATCTTTCCATTAGGTGTAAACTCTATATTAACAATTAGACATAAAAAGAAAAGAACTTTCAGAGTAGCATTACAGTAAATTCAAGGGATTGCCACTGATGGCATCTAGGTGTCAGTAAGATTATTTCTGATGTGAATTTAACATATCTAAAACCGATCCCAAAATATTTTAGTTTTTCATTCATCATAAACATATTGTATAATGCCAGAGGAAGTGCGTGCTTCACATAGAGTTACTCTTCTGATATCACTAAGATCCTTGCCACCTTCCCATTTAAGCAGGAATGTCTGTTATTATAAATAACACGAGTGTAATTTTGTTAAAGAGTACCGTGTCCCCTAAGGCTCTAGAATGTGCTAATTTTAAAATCTCCGTTGCAGCAATTCAATTAAAAATTTCATATGTGAAATCA
>VXBO01007996.1:350-10917 GCA_013400135.1 Rhinoptilus africanus
CCCCCCCCCCTCCCCTCCAACTCACCTTTAAATCCTTCTTCAGGCATACAAACTGGGGGGGGGAAAGAAAAAGGCAGGGCGTTAGGAGTGCGCCGCCGAATTCCTGGCTGGTGGCCACAGCAAAGCTCCAAAGTCTTCGTTTTCTCCTTTTACAACCCAAATCCGACCCGAGCCTTGGCCACCCATAGGTCTCCCAAAAACCTATCGCCTTCCCCGACCCCCCAAAAAAACTTCCCGGCCTCCTTCCTTCCCCCCCCCCGCAGCCCGTCTCACCTTGCATAACGTCGTCCATGGCCGCGTAATCCGCAATTGGTTCGTCAGCCTGGAAAATGAAGCGGAGCAAGGGATTAAGGAGGAAGGAAGCGAAAATGGGTCGAGGGCGCTGCTGCGGAGGGGAGCGGGGAACGGGGCTCCCGCCCAAATGCCGTCCGGGAAAAAGAGGGGAGGCCTCGCTCCCTAATTTAGCCACGTTTTGGGCCGGTACGCGCACAGCTCAGCAGCGAACGCCAGCCAATAAATGCTCTTCCATGAAAAATAAAAGAGGATTTGGCTTCTCCAAGCAGGAGCTCGTGAAGTTCGGCCAGCGTGCGGGCACGTCTAGGGCACGGCCGTTTTCTTGTACGAAAATTAGTTGAATTCTCCGCTTTTTATTCGACTTTATTGCAGCCGCAGCCTCATGTTCACGGAATCACAGAATGTCGGAGTGGGAAGGGCCCTCTGGAGCTCTTCCAGTCCGACCCCCTGCCAAAGCGGGAATGCCCAGAGCACATCACTTGGGGCCGCATCCAGACGGGGCTGGACAGTCCCCAGGGAAGGGGACTCCACACCCTCCCTGGGCACCTCTCCCAGGGCTCGGGCACCTCACCGGAGAGAAGTTCTTCCTCAGATCCGATGGGAACTTCCTGTGTTCCAGTTTGGGCCCGTTACCCCTCATCCTGTCACTGGGAGCCGCTGGAAGGAGCCCGGCTCCATCCTCCTTCAACCCACCCTTTGGATCCTTGTGAGCATTAATCAGGTCTCCCCTCAGCCTTCTCTTCTCCAGGCTGAAGAGTCCCAGCTCTCCCAGCCTTTCCTCGGAAGGGAGATGCTCCAACCCCTCATCATCTCTGTTGCCCTTCGCTGGACTCTCTCCAGCCGTTCCCTGTCTCTCTGGAACTGGGGAGCCCAGCACTGGGCCCAGTATTCCAGTTGTGGCCTCACCAGCGCAGAGCGGAGGGGGAGAATGACCTCCCGTGACCTGCTGGCCACACTCTTCCCTCTGCAGCCCAGAATTCCGTTGGCCGCCTTGACGCCAAGGGCACATTGCTCATGGATCATGGATCTGTCTACCAGGACCCCCAGATCCTTTTCTTCAGAGCCGCTTCCCAGCAGGGCCCCCCCTCACCTATCCTGGTGCCTGACATTCCTCCTCCCTGGGTGCAAGATCCTACACTTGTCCTTGTTGAACCTCATGAGGTTCTTCTCCCCCCGGCTCTCCAGCCTCTCCAGGTCCTGCTGGATGGCAGCACGGCCCTCGGGGGTGTCAGCCCCCCCCTCCCAGTTTGGTATCACCAGTGAATTTGCTGAGGATACGCTCTGTCCCCTCATCCAGGTCGTTGATGAATATATTAAACAACACTGGTCCCAGTATTGACCCCTGGGCGACACCACCAGTTATGGGCCACCAACCCCACCCTGCTCCATGAATCCCGACCTTCTGAGTCCTATCCCACAGCCAGCTCTCAACCCACCTCACCGTCCCCTCGCCTAGTCCATAATTCCTCAGTTTCCCGAGGAGGACGTTAGGAGAGACGGTGCCAAAAGCTTTGCTGAAGTCCAGGCAAGATGACACCTCTGCCCTCACCCAGCCAACCACTTCCAACACCTTCACAGAAGGAAACGTCACCTTTAACAAAATGACGGACTCGGGGATGACTCCCAGGCTGCCGAGCGTGGCGGTGTCATCACTCAGGATCTTCCCGTCGATGGACAAATTCTGGTCGAAGGGAGCAACTGAAAATGCATGCATGATCTGTGCCAACACAATGAGACACGCTGGTTGTGTGCGGAGGGAAAAAAACAAAACAAAACAAAACAAAAAACCCCACAAAGCCACCGCCGAGCTACACAAAACCCACCCCGCTTCCGAGAGCAACCCCGCGCTTTTCCGTGCCACGTGGGATTTTAGACTCTCCTTCATCCCCTCCCAGCCAGGCGCTACGGATTTTTGTGGTTTTCCTACTGGAGACGGCTCGTTTCTTGGAGGAAAAACCACCTTACCTGTATTTTCAGCTCTTTGAGCGTCTGATTAGCAGAAACGAGCAGTGCTTTCTCCCCTCTGACTTTCCGGTGCCGGGTGCTCCGCCTGATGCCTTGTTTTTGGTAAGAGATGTAGCTCTGGTGCGAGATCTTCTGCCGCTTCGCACCACCGTTGGCCTAGAAACAAGAGGCAAAAAAAAAAAAAAAAAATTACAGACATTAAATTTGGGATTTGCGGAAAATTCACCCTGGGCTGCGTTTTGGGTGACGCGAGGGAAGGCAGGAAGCGCTTGGAAAGCCCCGTGGAAAGCAAACCGCCACATGCAAGCATCCAGAGGACCAAAAGTCTTGCCTTGAAACCTCGATTCCTGCTTCTAAACGCTAGCGCGGGGCGGGTTACCAGCCAGGCGTACGAGTCACCATCAATATTTGATCCCTCCAAAGCGACGGTGCGGCGCAACCATTGAAAACGACAATTTAAGAGGCTGTTGTTTTCGGCCGCTGGCGGTGCAGAGAGGAGGGGGGGGCTCTCCCGTCACGCTGACCCAAGAGGATGATGGAAAAACCGAGGAACCTGGCGGTATTTTTGATCTCTACCTGGTTAAAATCTGGGTCTTGCTCCCCCTCTGGCTTGTTTTCCTCCCTTTCCTCTTCAGCTTCTGAGCTGCTCACGTTCAGCTCCGGAGCAGCGTCCTTCATTACCTGAAGTCATAATAAAAATCATCCTCTGTAACTAAACCCCACAGCATCAACCCCGACTTGTCGCAGCGCGGCAAACGGCTCGCCGAGACCTCCGGGATGCCACCTCCATCCAGGGAATAACCCCCGGGATCTGCTCCACGCGCTCCGCAACCTCTCCTCCACCCTTCCCCAGCTGCGTGGGACCACGGGGGGGGATTTGGGTCAGGAGAACGAGCTGCTCCATGGAATTGCAGGTGCTTCCTGCGGCTCAGGACCTTCCCTCCTCTCTAGGCAAAGGGAAAGTCTCCAGGGGCCTGGACTGATTTCTTTCCCATTAGCTGGCTGCTTCTCCGGTTTGTCTAAGTGTATTATGAAAGCCCTGACACGGAGGAAGGAATATTATCTGTAAATTAGACACTTCTCCATCCCTGCAGCGGCCCGACAGAGGCACTCAGCACCATTATTTATGGGTCTGGAGGCTGTAAGTAAATGAAATCTAAATAATTCACACAAACATATAAATAAAAAGGATGTTCAGCTCTCCGTAAGTCACTCCAGGAGGCACGGATCTGCCGGAGGTGAATTCACATCCACGCTCCGGCTGGAGCTGGGGTTTGCAGGAGCCCAGGAGATTGGCTCGCTCTCCGTCCCGGATGTCTGAGAGCCCGCTTCTCCATCAATGTATTTGCAATTAACGACGCAATCATAGTCCCCAAACATCCAGCACCAACCGCAGCCTCCCCGGAGCCCTCTGGATTCCAGCAGTGGATTCCTACGCCGATATTATACGGCTGCGGCTTCCCTACGGCAGCGCCAGCTGAAGAAGGTGGCAGAGGAGGGGAGGAAGAGCAGGGGCGAGGGGAGGGGAAACGCTCCCCGACTTTGCACATCGAAAGCGGCAGGGAAGGAAGCGGCGGCTCCGAGTGCCGGCGTCCCCAGCAGTGCCGCCGCGCCGCTGGCGGGCATTACGGCTCCTTCGCATCTCGCCGAGGCTGCCCCCTCCATGAGGGATCTCGCCAGCAAGCTCTCGGCCCCTCTCTCCGACTCCAGCTGCTCGGCAAAGAATAGCTGCCTGTGTTTTTTGGGTTTTTTTTGCCGGCCTCAAGTGTGAGCACAAAGAAACAACCACCCTCCTCTGCACCGGAGCCAAGATACGGCCTCGGGATTCAGCCTCCGGACAGGCCGAGAGGCCGTAGCCGACGGCTCAAGATGGTGCTGCGTGCTCTACATCCCACAACCGAGGCAGAAACCCGGCCGGCCTCCGGCGCCCTGCAGTTCTCCGGGCTCCAGCTCCTCCCTCAGATTAGCAGGGAGGTGGGAATCAACCAGAGGCAAAAAAAAAACAACCCACACCCCACGTTGCAAAGGAGCAGGGAACATCTTTATCCGAACTTGGCCAGAGCCTTGGTTTCCTCCTTAAAGCCTCAAACAAGCCCTAAGGAGGACGACTGACTTTCACCAGCCTTTGCGTACCCGTAAAGCCAATTCTAGATCTGAAACTCATCCCTTAAACCACCAGCAGAGCAGAGACATAATGGACGGCTTCGTGGGGATGCTTCTCAAGATGCCCTGAGTTCGCTGCTACTTCATCAGCGGGGAGGCTGAAGAGCTTATTTCTATCTAGGAATAAATGTCACTTAAGCAACCAAGAAAGGAAATGACAAATACTGGAGGGGGAGGAGAACAGGTAGAGCCTGGTAATACCATTACGAAGACAGAAAAACAGTTGCCACATTGCCTGAAATAATCAAAGCTGGGAAGATCCGTGAAGATAATTGCTGCCGCAAAGGATTCGGTTTGGCAAAAGGAAGCTTCGAGGAGACCAAATTTTTCGGAGTAGCTCCGACAAAAGTTTTCCCATTTGGTCTTTTTGCCAAAGCGAGAGCTTCCCTGCGCCACAGAACCGCTGCTTTTTGCCCGCAGAGAGCAGCCCCCTGCCCACCACCACCACAGACCCCCAGGTCCCCACAAGCAGGTCCCAGCCCCGCGGGGACGCGGCAGGCTGCGAGAGCCGGTCCCGTAGCTCGGACGGTCATTTGGGTACTCGGTGCAGGTCCCGTTAGAATGAAACGGAGCCAGGATGAGCAAGGACGGAGGGAAGGAGCCCGTACCTTTTTATTATCCACCACTTTATGGATGTAGATGGTGGCTTGGGTGTACTCACGCAAGTCCCGCTGCTGTTGGCACAACAGCCCTTCTCTGCACTCGGGACAGAGTTCTGGGGAGGCACAAAGGGAAAGAGCATTGAATTCTTCCAGCTCCTTGGAGACACCTGCCCAAAGCCTCCCACTGCTAACCCCAAGGGGCTCCGCCAAGCTCGGGATCCCCTTAGATCTGACTTTTTATCCAAAAAATAACCGCTTCCCAGGGAATCACAGAATCCCAGACTGGCAGGGTCTGGCAGGGCCCTCTGGAGATCCCCCAGNGGAACGGAGCACAGAGAGCGGCAGAACAGTCACTCACTGGGCTCGGAGACGTAAAGTGCGCTCTCGGGGTCCGCCCCGGCAGCCTGCCTTCGGGTGATTTTGATGACGTGATCCACCACAAAGAGTTTTTGAATCCTCTCCCACTCGCTGGGCCATATCAGAGCTATACTGTGCAAAGGAACAAGAACGTGCTTTATGACATGGAAAAGCCGAGCCCCGAGCTCCCGAACAACCTCCCCTTTTCTTTTTTAGTCCGTCAATGAAAGAAAAGCTGCAAAAAAAAAAAACCAAACCAAATCAATCCCCAACTGCAGCTACGCGGGAGGGCCTCTACGCCCAAGATAACCGGGGAACAGCAGCGTGTTATTAGTGACGCTGTTGTGCTCCAGTCACGCCGGAGGGAGGATGGAGGAGGAGGAGGAGAGGAGCGGAAGATCTGCTACTTTTAGTTCTGCATCATCGCAGAAGCAACGCTACGGAGCATGAACTCCGGCCCAGCGCCGCGGGGGTAAGCCTCACGGAAAGCAAATCCTAAGGAAGCCGGATGTTTCTACGCCCCGGTCAAATTCAGGGTAGTTTATTGTTAGGAACTAGCCAGGCTGAAGCAAGATCTCTTTTTTTTTTTAACCCCCAACCCAGCATCCTTCGACAATTCAGGCCCTGCCTGGCGTGAAGGGCAAGGCGGGCCTGAGAAAGCGCACGTGTTCGTTTTATTCAAGGGAAAGGATTCGCGGCGCTGCAGCTGGGCGAGCCTCCAGGAGCGTTCCCCGAGGCTCGCGAGAGACGAAGGCAGGCGCGAAGAGAAGAAACTCACAGTTTGGAGTCTTCTTTGGTCATGGAAGCGTAGGTGAACATGAGCCCGCCGTGGGGACAGAGAAGAGCGCTGTTTCCTACCGAGGAGACGGGGCTGCACCGCGTCGGCCTCCTGGGCGGGCAAAGGAAAGCGGTTTGCGGAGCTCGGTCAGGTTATTTCACACAAACCACAACTCCGCGGGGCAGCCAAGAGGAAATCGCAGGTGGATATTTACAGAAGGCATGCCAAGGGGGAATATTAAAGCTACTACCGATGCGGAAATCACATCCGCGTTCCTGCGCGTTGCAAAAAAATCGCTCTCCTCTCTAGCGGAGATTTTCCATCTCCTGCCACCAGCAGCCCATGGAAACAGGGCCCAGTGGTGACCTTTGCTCCGGGTACGGCTCCAGACAGATGAAAAAACTAATCAGGTTACGAATCTAATCCGACCATCTGGTTAAGACACAGTAAACAAGGAAATTCGGTTTCTTACAAGGTATTACAACCGATAGGAGTCCTGCAAAAATCGGCTTCCTTGTTTCCACGACGGCAAACCGCAGGTGACCACACACCGCACCGGGATTCGGGAGCCAAATCATTATCCACAGCCCTTCCAAAAGGAGTAAAAAGCACAAAAAACCCCTCAAGCCAAATTACCTGACAAATTTCCTCCATTCTTCTACGAAGAACTGCGAAACAATATACAGCTCATCTGTCTCCTGGAGGTGAAAAGAGGGAGGGGGGGGGGGGGGGGGGGGGGTGGGGAGGGNGGCGCCTTTTTAATTAATTCAACAATAGAGAAGCGATGACTGTTCAGCTTTTTCTGCAGCGCTCATTCTCTCGGAGCTCTCCGCGCTCTTACCATGACAACTCCATCCAAGCGCGCTGGGAAAGCCAAGTAACATAATTTGGGATCAAGTACTAAGCACTTCCATTACTAATCTCGTGTTTATTACAAAGTTAATTTAGCTTTAGATCCAATTACCTTTAATTCACAGCAGGAAACGGTCATTTCCCCCGGAGCAGCTCCGACTGCCCAGCACCGCGTTCTCTCTCGCCGGGTGCTCGGGGTCTAAAGCCTCTCTGCACCCCCTGGGTGTGGGGCAAGACCCCCCCAAATCCCCCCTCATTTGCTTCACCCAGGAAAATCCAGAAATTTCTCCTCTGGGCAGCAGCAGGGATTCGAATCCGCAGCCCTGCACCCGGCAGCGGTTTTAGGATAAAGCCTTGTTTTCCCGTCCCAATTGATCTGCCATTAGGGAGGAGGCTGCTGGACCAGAGGAGAAACCACCTCCGTCCTCAGGAGCCGAGTGACAAACCTCGCTGCCACGCTCACCTCTCCTCACCGCTTTCCCTAACGCCGATTTAAGGGGCTCGCTCCATCCTTCCGCAGGAAAATTCAGCCCTGCCTGAGGAACAGATCTATATTTCTTTAATCTCCCTTCATCTCCTCTAGATTAAACCGCACCGCTTATTTTCTTCCCCGAACCTCAACTATTTTGGATCAGGAAAACTCAAAAAGCTTGAGGGAAAGATCCTCAGCTCTTTTCTATCGGGCTGCCTTGGGAAATTCCAAGAGAAGGGAAGACGTAGCCTCGCTGCCTGCAGAGATCCTCCTATTTTGAGCTGCCCCATGGCGATTTTGAGCTGTCCCAGCTTTCCATCACCTACAAAACCAGACCCAAACCGATACTGCCCTTAAACACCGCCGGTGGGACTCGGCAGCTCCCCAGCTCAGCAGCGAGCGTTTCCCATTTAAACCCTTTTGGGACTCCCCGGTTCCAAGACACGGATCCGTGTCGACCCGAGTATTTATTCCCGGCTGGAGAAGGCACCCGGGAGTGGCAAACTGCCCTCGCACGCAGGAGCGAGGGGGGCAGACACCTGCCAAAGTAGCTTGGCAGGATCTAAGAGTCAATCATTAATCAGCGCCGCGAGACGTCTGGGAGCCCAGGCGCGGAGCCAAGGGCTTGTGCCATTTCTTTGGAGCCTCCTCGAAGGCCCAGAAAGGTCCTGGAGAGCTGCGGGCTTGTACCGAGGGAGAAGCCGCTACGAGAGGTCTCGCACGAGCATCGCTCCCATTTGCAAGGCTCCAGCGTTTAGGGAAGCTCCCCCCGAGCTCTCGCGATGTAGGAGGATGCCGGAATTTTGCCCGCCCAGCAGCAAAACCCTGGTGTGCACGGGGAAGGCGGTGGAAAGCCGCCTCCGCCGGCGCGGCCGCACCGTTTCGCTCCTCCTAGGGGTGGATATAACCGCAGCGGCAATATTGTCGCTGCTTATCTCTCTGAGCCGGGCCCAGCGACAGCTATGTTGGCACACGAGGCGTTCTCGCCTATCTTTAGCGGGGCGTCGCGCCAGGGCGGCTAATCGGGGGAAATCACACCTCGGCACAAGACAGGCATGAGCGCTGCCGGCACAGGCACGCGCTCGCTCCGAGCCAACGATGATCGGGCAGTCTCTCTCGCAGGTGGAAGAGAATTTTTTGGAAATGGGATAAAAGCTCATGAAACGGGTTCAAGTTACGTCGGGGGAGGTTTAGATTGGATATCAGGAAATATTTTTTCATGGAAAGGGTTATTAAACATTGGAATAGGCTGCCCAGGGAGGGGGTGGATTCCCCATCCCTGGAGGTGTTTCAGAAAAGGGTCGATGTGGTACTGAGGGACAGGGTTTAGAAGGGGTTTTTGTCAGGGGGGGTTAATGGTTGGACTTGATGATCTTAAAGGTCCCTTCCAACCTCAGCGATTCTATGAAACCGTCTCCCCGGCCGCCCTCCCCCCCGTACCTGAGGCCAGCTGCCCAGGCAAGGTCTGCATTTATCGTGGAAGAGGTTCTGGAGAGAAGTCTTCTGCTCGCTGGCCATCATCTTATGCAGGGCTTCGTTTTCCTCCCCTTCGCGCTCCAAAATCTGCACAAAACAGTGAATCCCACCACAGCTTCAGTTCCCAGCTGGTATTAAAAGGTGACAACACTTTCCACCACTGCACTGGGATGTATTATAAAGAAAACCAGAACTACGACCGCGTCTTTACGGCCAACAAAAGGGTAACGTTCATCCAAATACCTTGCACTGGGAACAGCACTCTTTGTTGTTTGGGAATTCAGGGGCTTTTGGAAAATATTGCTTGAGTTTCTCCCAGGCTTCCTTCGAAACCACCCTCCGTTCGTTCTCCGATATGCAGAGGTCACCTGCGGAGAGAGAGAGGCAGAGGAAGGGCTGCGCTCTTGCCGCGCTCAGCGATGTTGCGCAGCCCTAACTCGATGGAAGAGATTACAGGGCACCAGCCAACACCACGTCGGCAAAAAAGAGAGCACAACTAACACGCCAAGTCACCTTCAACTCCTTTATCATTTCCTCCTTTAGACAGGAACAACAACAACAACAAATTATTTCAGTTCACCTAAACGTCCTTTAGGCTTCCAAGCTCGTGAACCCAAGCAGCTGAGCAAATACAAGCGGCAGTAAAGAGATGCTCGGAAAAGCGAGGGCAAGCCAAAGAGGGCACCGGGCTACCGTTTTCTGATCGTGGCTATCCATAGTTATGTTTTGACGGCGACTCCATTTACCAAGCTGCAGACTAACCCCGTGCCCCAGGAGAACAGGAGCCAGGTGCTTTCCACACTCTTGAAAACCAAAATCACCGGCCGTATAATCTCCGAGGGCTTCCCGTGCCCTATCCGAGCACCTCAAAAATCTGGACAAGAGGAGTTTTGCACCCTAGATCTGCTCTAGGGAACACCTAGGGCGTGAAGATCTAACCCAAGATTTACCAGCCATCCCCCAGTCCCCTGCATTATTTATCCTGATGCTCAAAAGCAGCTCAAAAACCCCCCCCGAAGAACAGTTTAGCCCGAGGCGTTTGTCATTTTAGCGACAGCCGTAGCAGAAAGGTCACGCTCACGCACTCGGCCAGCACGCGTACGCATGACGCCAGGCATTCCGGCGGACGAACAAGGCTTGGGAAAACGGGAGAAGGCGAGGGCTCGGGGATCCGAGCAGGGCCGACAACCGCCAAGGGGAAAGCAAAACTGCGTCTCCCCACGAGACAGCAGCTGGGGAGACAAGGCCCGGCTGCCGCGGGGAGAAATAAGAGGAACAGGGGTTGCAACACTGAGATGCGAACCGGATTGGGACGGGAATATTCACACCTTGATGTGGATTTCGCCAGCAAGAGGGAAGCAAAACAGCAACTGCAAGGTCGTGGCGCCGAGCGGCGTCCGGCAAAGGGCACGATACCTTGTTATCCGTGTTCCTACAGCCTGGAGAGCTACAGAAAAGGAGCCGGGGAGAAAAGGCTCCTTCCTCCCCACCCTCCGGTAGCTCTTTAACATTACAAGCAGCTCCTCAGCCCCACGGACCCATCAGTTTTCCTCGCTCCAGCCAAGCCTGGATTTCTGCCAGCCCCGAAATGGGGGAAAAAAAAAAAAA
>VXBO01007996.1:15504-29082 GCA_013400135.1 Rhinoptilus africanus
GGTTTGCATGTGCAAGTTTTGTTCTTTTCCACAATCAACTTCATAAAACCGTCCAACGATCACCTTTTTCCAACCTAAACGCGCCGTTGCTTTCTGAGAGATTCCTCCACACGCTTCTCTTCCTCGAAAGAGCAGAACCCAGGCGGGAGAGAGAGCCTGCAATCAGGCTAACTGCGTGTTTTTGAGTGCTAACACAATTAGGGGATATTAAAATGAAAAAAAAAAAAAAATCACCCGGAAATAACAGCGCAGCGCAAAAGCAACGCGCAGAAACGAAATTATGATGACAAAGGATGGCTCAAAACGGGGCCGGGACCACAATAAGGCTCTAAATCACGTCGAGCAGGTGAGAACGTGCCCGGAGAGGGCGTTTTCCAGCCCAAAGCCTTACCGTTCAGCCGAGGCCCTCCTCCGTATCTCCTGTAGAAGAAGTCAGCCACGTACTCCGATATCCTCTTCATAATGGATATTTTATCGGGATGGAGCTTGCCGTGCGCGCACAGGCAGGCCGTGTTGTCTATAGGCTTCGGAGGAGTAGATTCATCCAGCCATTTCTGCAGCCATTCCAGGGAGATGAAGTCGTACGGGGAACCTGGGAGGGGCAAAAAAAAAGCCACAAAGAGAAACAAGCCCGTACGTGTCAGCGAACGCACGTCACAGCAGACGGCTTTTTCTAATTACTCCGATAGCCAACGGTACTTTTACAAAATTAACGAGCTACCGCCGCTGATTAAATCTCCGCGGGGCAAGTTTTCAAACACCCGATAACCCGCTTCCCCCAACCAATTCTCGTCTCCGGAACGAAGACACACAAGACCAAGCGGTCACTTTGGATTCAAAGCCATCGATACGGAGCAGCGGAGCGCCCCAAGCAGGACTGCTTTCAGCCCGTTAAGCCTTTTCGGGGGTTTATCGGAGAGCAGTTGAGGAAAGGCGAAGGTTTTCCTATCGTTCATCAAGGGACAAACGTAACATTTAAATTACGATCATACATTAAAGGCAACAGCGGCAAGCAGAGGAGGTCAATGCTCGCCCTGTCCCTTCAGCGCCCGAAATGTCAGTGTTATTCTGGGCTTCTCTCACAAATCTGGGCGAGAAACAACTCGCACATTTGAAGATTTACAGCGCAAACGGAAACTCGCTCCCATTTTTCAGCGCGAGCGGGATTTTTTTTTTGAAACAGAGCAGCCGGCTCGCCCTTGTTTGCTCAAGGAGAAGCACCTCGCGCAAAGCCAAGGTTCAGGAGCGGGTCAGCGTCTCCACCAGCCGGGAAACAGCTTTGGGTCTCGATACGGAGACCCGGTATGGAGGCGCAAACCCTTCCGCGAGGCGACTGGGCATTTAAGAAGAAATTAAACCCATTCTGTGCTGACACAAGGAGGGCGGCTCTGAATCTGAGGTGGAACGTAACCGTTAGTGACATTTCACACAAATCCTTAACGTTTCATACAAAGAAGCGACGGAGAAGCTACAAGAAAATACTCTGGCGTCTTCCAGCTTGCGCTGGATCTTTGGGAAGCTGGGCTTCAAACCCTCTGCCGGATAAATCAGCAGTATTCCCATCTTACGCAACGCCATCGGAGATACACAGCCATGACCTCCAGAGAATTGCAACGCTGTCAGAAACGGTTTGCTAGTTTGGGATGAAAGCTGCCTCCCCCGGAACAGGAGGTTTTTCTGGGGCAGGCTACACGAAGCTGGCAGAAAACGTGTCTGCACAGCTGCAGAGAGCATCCCGAGCTCCCGCGGGATGGGAGCCGGAGCAGCTCCGGGATAACGCTGCCTCCAGCTGTGCCCAGCAGCAGGCGGTGGGTGCCCTCAGGGCACTGCCTGGGGTCCCACCATCTTCAAACTGGGGCAGAGGAGCTCTACCTGCACCTGTAAAAAAACCACCTTTTTGAGATTTATTCCTCCGTAGTGCTAGAAATGCCGGGAGTCAAACGACTCTCTTCCTGCTAAGGGAGAGAGAAAACACCCCGGAGCTGTGCTGGCTGCTCCTTTTTCACGGTGACTCATGGCAGATTCATCCCTCCACCGCAACTTTGATTTAACGGTGACATTTTAACACCGCTCAGACTCGCGGGGACTCGGCAAGATGAGCTGCGACACCCTCCTGTTCCTGACTTAAGCGCCCGTCGCCTGCAAAGCCGGGTTCATAAATTGAAGAGGCCGATATTTACGGGAGCCGGGGAGCCTGCTGTTCGTCTGCTCGAATCTCGCTGCTGGTTCCGAGCACCGAGCAGCGAATATTAAGAGCTAAAAATCAAATTGTCTAACTGGCTACGCAATTAAAGACATTTTAAAGTCTTTAATTACGGAGTTCCTGGAGTTTTTAAGGAGATGCACGCAGCGGAGAGGAACTCCCGGCGCTGGATGGGCTCCCCCTACGCTTGTTTGGAGGGAGACGGGAGAGAAAAAACAAGGAGGGGAATAAAAATCCTTGTGCTCAGACGCGCTGAAGGGAAGACACAAGTCAGAAAGGATTAACCCCAGTCGCTCATCGGATGGGCCTCGAAGCTTAGCCACGCGGCTTCGAAACACTGGCGGGGATGGATTAAATCATTTTCTGCTGGAGGTCAGGCATTCTCCTCCCCTGTTACCTGCTGATTAATTCGGATCAACAGCTCCCAAACTTGCCGTGACTTGGCAATTTGAGACCGGCCAGTTATTCTGCCTGGATGCTCCCGAGCGCTAACGAGACAAGCTGCTCACCGGGCAGAAAAAAAGAGTCACAATGCACGGAAGGAGCAAGAGGGAATTAGCGACGCCGGAGGCCACGAGAATGAGCAAAAAAACAGAAAGGAGAAAAATAGGTTAAGGCAGAAAAACAAGAGAGGGAAAACAAAACCGCATGAAGCAACAACAGACAGCGACCGCTCTCCTCTTCCGAGAGGGCTGCACTAATGCCTTCCAGGGAAGCATTAGGCCACAGAAGCGAGTTGTGGGTTAGTGACAACACATTACTAATCTTAACAACGCTCTACTACAAAATACTACCACAATATCTTACAGACCAGCTTCAGCGGGTAACCTTTTGTAGAGCTCCTTCACCTCTTCGTGTTTGATTTTGCCTCTGGCCACGCTCTGTTTGCGCATCTCGGCCATTTCGTTGCACCACTCCTCAAACTTGCAGTTATCCCGCTCGACCAGCTCCTGCAGAAAAGCTGTTGGGAACGAAGGCAAAAAGCAGTCATTTCAAGGAAAAATGCCAATTATGGTAATTATCCCCGCCATCGGTTATCTGGGGATAACAAGCAAGCCTTAAAAATTCCCCCACGCGGCTACCGACAGACGAGGTCTTTCCGAAAGCCAAGCGCCCGGACGTTGCTCTCTGCGATGTTTACGGCTGTCGATGATTAAATGCAACTACCCCGCGCCGTACAACGACACCCAAGAAAATAATTTACTGGGGGTCGGTCGCTGCTTTAAGAGAAATCCTCTGCTTGCAAACAAGCCAACGCCAAGCGCTGGCAGTCGCGCCAAGCGCGGCGGGGTTTGGCGAGAGGCTGGAGAGCCGGAGCACGGCAGGACGCTGCCTGCTTCCATCCCTCCCCGCTATTCCTCTCGCTCCGGCCATTTCTCTGCCTCCCACCGAGAGTAGCTGGCAAGGGCCCAGCACTCCCAAAGGAGAAAGCCAGAGTTTCTCGCCCTATGGATACACCTGAAGCTTGTCCCGACGTGCAGCCCCAGGGGAGGCGCGACGGCAGCGAGAGGGGTCGAGCACGTCGCAAAGCCAAGGGCAAAAAGCCCTCAGGAGACGGGAGATAAGCCGGGGCAGATCCCGGCGTGGACGGGAAGGTGAGGGCAACAGGAAATTTTGCTGTCGCCGATGGAAAAAAAACCAAACAAACAAATCAAACTTCAGCAGAAGAAAAAAAGATTAAACACTTCCCTCGCAGGGCTGGTGTGAGGGAGGGGGGAAAGCGCTGCTTATCTGAAGCCTCTTCCTATTTAGCAGCATTTCGAAGAGCTAAAATATTTCCCGAAAGGTTAATGCTTGTGTGGCCCGAGAGCACGATATCCACCTTGGGGAGAATCCACAGGGCTAAAAAACAACCAGCCTGAACCCCTTGAGGTCAGAGCCAAGTTATGTCTCTTCACCGTCCCGGAAAAGCCGCTTTTAACAGCATCAAAGCAAAATGCCTCAAATTTACAGTTGCATGAAACCTCCCCACAACCGCACGGCTCGACTGCTGCCCTTCGCTCCCTGTTCCCTGGCAGGCTTCCACGGGAAACAAAGGCAACCGCGGGGCCGCGCAGGAATTCGGAGCTGGGTGGAGAGGCTTTTGCTGAGTTATTGTTTAGGGCAGAGGGGTAGGAGGAAAGGGAGTGCAAGAGAGCTCAGGAAACAGACTGAAAATGCAGATTTGAGGCAGGAATTAGCGCCGATTCCCAAAGCCGCGCGGTTCGGAGGGTGGGTTTGAGCGGTGGTGGCGCTGGAAAAGGTTTGGTGCTGCTGTTAGAGGGGGGAAAGCTGCACCATTTACCCCCTTCGCATCCAGAAAACCTGAACAAACAGGGAGGTCCAAAGGGGACGCGCCACCTCCGCTGTCCCCGCTTCGAAGGTGAGGGAAGAAGGTGGAACACACCTCCCTCCCCATCGGCACCAGGGGCCTAATTAGTATTTCTAATCGAGTAGCACGCAAACGCAAAGCATCATTAAATCCACAGGCCAAACCTACAGGGATTTCTGCCACCCCCGGTAATTCTAAAGCAAGACACGAACACGCTTGTACAAAACTCTTGCTCAGGGCTTGGATCCTCTTATTTTCATGCCGTTTAGTCTCCATACGGCAAAGATTAAGCGCTCGCAGGAGAAACCTGACATCTGTCAGGATTATTCACCTCCAGCACAGCGCGTGCACCGCCGATGACATTTAATCACGCTGTTCTCCTTCGCCCTCAGGAAGCCGAGCGGTCCCTGAGGGATCCCGGCTGCAAATCCCATCGCTCCCGCTGCCGCACGTGCTCCCAGCAGGGTGAGCTCTTCCTAACCCCTTCCCATCTCCTCCGGCTGGTTACGACAGCGAGGCCTGAGCGGGGACAGGGGTGGGATCAGCGGGCCGATAGGATTTAAGCGCGAGGGGTTTCGCTGGTCATGACGCCAAGGCTCCATACAGCACCTTGGGGGCTCCCAGACAGCGGTCGCTAAAGGGATTTCGAGCAAAACCCTGACTCCTGGCCCTCCTGGAGCATCCCAAGACAAGACGCAGAGGCCAGGAGAGTCAAAGCTCACTTGCTTACCTGGTACTTCGACCGTCAGAGATTTCTCCCGGGTTTGCAGCCTGTACACCAGCATGTAAGCGTTGCGGGAGCAGTGCGTCCCTTTCCCACATTTCGGTTTACGAGTCTGGGCTTTGGAAGGTTCCGCTGCGGTACAGAAGGCAAAAAACCATAATAAACACATAAGCTCGCTTACTGATTCTCCGTTAACGGGATGAGTTTGCCACCTAGCCGGCTTCCCTCGCCCTGCTGCGGCCTGCCAGGCAGCTCTGGGCCAAGCACTGGGTTTGGCAGGAGCCAAAATTGTATCCCAAAGAAAGACCCAAATCCCTCCAGCGTTTCTGGAGGCAGGGTAGTTCAAAGGGACCAAAATTAGGAGCCTGCTCTGAACCGCCCTCTCCAAGAGCCTTTCTTCTCACCCCAATTAAACCTCACTGAGCCAAAAGCTGCTCTTGCAAAAACATCCCTTCTCCCCTCTGCCTCTTGTTCTGGCGCCCTGACACCGGAGAACGGAGTCAAATCCTCGGGGAAGAAACTCTTATTCACAGGTGACTGCGTATGTGACAAAACACGCGCTTTCATGGAGCAAAAAGCCGCAGAAATGGTCATTTCAGAGCAGCTGGCGGCACGACGTAAGCTTGTGTTGCAGACAGGCTGCCAGGCAAGGAAAAAATACTTATCTGCAGCTGCAGCGTCAAAAAGCAAGCCCTTTTTTTAAATTTTAAATAAATAAAGGAACAACTCTCCACAGGTCAAACTCCAAAGGGAACGTCGAAATATTAAGAAAAGCATCTGTCTTCCCCAAATTCTGGAAAAATGCACGTGCCTTTCCCACCACACCGTCCAGGGGACTTCCTAGGCACTCTTGATTTGCATTTTCTCCAAATATTTTCTAAATCGTTCCCATCTGCGCGGCCGGGCCGCAGGACTCTCCCCACAGCAGCCCTCTGCTTTAGGTTACTGACCTTCTCCTGCTGTCGCACATATTTGTGACGCAGCAGCGTCTCAGTTTGGCTCGGAACAGGCAAATAACATCAACATTTGATAAATACATTGAGGCTCCCAGCCCACAGAGGCTTCTAAACACGCTTTACTTATACCCTTCACGCAGCCTCCTGTTTCAGCGGGAAGGCTTACTTGCTGTTAAGCACAAACCTTTACAAAATCGGTTTATTTGCATCCGATTTTGCTTGGAGGGTTAAAAAAAAAAGGCTGAGAAACTCTTATTCCCTCTTTTCAGGGCTTATTTTTCTATCTTACACCACTAGATGTCTAGCCAGCTTCACAATTCGCCTGCAAGCGAGCGGCAGTCAAACATTAACAGGATGAGAAGGCCCCTCCGGTGGCAGGCGGCGCTTACGTACGTCGCGATGAAACGCAAGAAGCTGTTTACTAGTGAGAGAGCTGAAAATAAAGCAGCAGCGTGTGGATGCGCGCCGGGAAGGAAGCGGGAGAGGCAGGGGACGCCCCACACCTGCCCAAGGCTGGCGCGGCTTTACAACAAACTACAGGAGCAAATACATCCGAGGGCGTCTCTTCATGAAGCTGTTAGTTTAAGGATGCTTTAAAGAAAGGCAACGTTTCATAAAGTCCAACTGCAGCAAAGCACGAGCGTCCCGGTGTTTCTGGGAAGGGACGACTTGCATTGTAAGTGAGATTTCTGGCGTTAACTTCCCTTTTTCCCAATACTGCAAAGCGTCCGGCGTTAAGGAACGCTGAGCGACTGCAAATCCGAGCACTCAAAATGCCAATTTAATGCTGAACGGCTCCTATATACCAGCCGCAGACCGAGAAACCCGCAGGTCCAGCCCAGGCTCTCCGAGAAATCAAGGCCCTGTCCCATCCCGGGAACGCGGTTACCTGGGCAGCACCAGGACATGGCACAGGATGAGCCGGTAGCGACAGGAGAACACAAAGGAGAAACAAAAAGCGTGAAGTAAAAAGGCAGTTTGGGCTTCCAAGCCATTATTTGGATTATTTTTTTTTTTTTTTAACGGAAACTCTTCGCTGCCTCCAAGTAAAACTCCTCAGTGGAAATAAAACCATAATGTGTTAAGGAAACTGAAAGTAATCTCGTTATCTGTTCCTAAGCCTCCTTCTGCGCACCGGCCAAGGAAGCAGCAGCTTGCCTGTTGCATCCCGATAGGCAAGTGCTGCCCGCCTTATCAGCGTCTTATCTGCCATGCGGCAGGCAAGAGAAATCCTAGAGCAGAGGCGCGGATCGCGAGGCGTGCGTAAACACTCGCACGGGGCTGGAGCGAAGACAATCTGGCTGCGATTACCAGAATTCCACACACGACTCCCAAGCCCTGAGAGCACGCGTCGGAGTGCTTTTGTTTTACGCGTCCGCAGGGCCTCCACGCATTCAGCCTCCGTGTTTTGGGTGAAAAGAGTTATTTTAAAAGGGCACTCACAACTTAAAGGTTTTACCTAGATCTTCCTCAATCCCCAACTGCAGTTTCTTCCCCTCCATCTTTTCTATGTCTTCGTCGTTGAACTTGTACCACTCGCCCGTCTGCGGATCCTTCACGTGGGCGATGTAGTGCCCGGAGTAGGCGCTCACGCCTCGGTGTATGAGGACGGCACTGAGTTCATACACGTAGACGCCATCTGGAAGGAAAGCGGCAGTTATGCGGCGCTCCGGATGAAACAGAACCACCCTTTGGTTTCCCAGCACTTCACGTTTTTGCAAGGCAGCGGACAAGGGCTGCACTTGAACCAGCATCTCTCCAAGACCTCGCTAAGGAGGTTGCGGCTTCCACAACCCACTTAGCGAGGCAGTTATTTGAAAGGCGAGCTTCCAACTACTCTTGACATGATTTTTCATCAAAAAGGGCACTCAGAGGAGATCTCCTCTCGTCTGCCGAGGGGCAGGAGGTAGAGTTAGCGAAACACAGCGCACAAAACTCACTTTTTTGTTCCATAAAAGGCTCCATGTCAAGCAGCTCGGAGAAGCCGATGTAGGTGTTGAGCTTTTTCTTATGGCCAGTTTGTCTGTGCAGAGGCAAAGCTTCGGTTCAGGGGACAGCAGTAACAGTTCACGCCTCAAAATAACTCCCCCTGGAACCCACCGAGGGTCCCCAGAGAAGCTCATCCACGTGCCCAATCCTCCAGCTCCCAAATCAAGGCAGAGAGAGGGGAGCAGACGGCTTCCCAAAGAGCATCCCCACAACCCAGGGTTGCCCACGCCGCGGCGAGCAGCTTACCTGTCAAAGACGAAACGCATCAGCTGCAGGTTGAGCGTGCAGGGAAGACTCAGCAGCCTGATCTTCCTCGTGGCGTTCTGCTTACTCTGACAAGTTTCGCAAAAATAACGATTGTCCCCTTCTAATTTTTCTTCCTGAGCGGGGAGGGGAGGCAGAAGGAGGTTACCACTGAAAAGTCAACCAGTCCAAGCTACTCGACAGCCGGAGACCGGAAAGCACACGGTTATTTTAACCCTTTAATTCTCTACCCAACCGCTTTCCAAAATAATCGCTTGGCGGAAAACGCACGCTAATAAACGCGCTTTACAGCGTGGCCACGGTAGGCGGCTCTCACTTTAAGGAAAATTTTAGACCGAATCAAGCCCTGTTCCCAGGGCACTTCCAAGGCCGTCAGGATTGCTCTCCGCTTGACTGAGCTGAGTTACACTAAGGGCTGTGGAAAAATAAAATAATTAAATCGCCCTTTTATGAGCTCACACGGACCAAGTTAATGTAAAGCCACGTTTTCGCCTGGAAAGTAGAGTCCTCTTGCGCTCAGCCAAACATCACGTGTAGGAGCCATTGTCTACGCCTAAGCAGATCCAACGGCAGGATGAGGCCAGAGGAAAACTCCAGCCGCCCTAAACGAGGTCACTGGGTGGTTTCCTCTGAAGGAGGAGCAGACAAACTTGAAGTTCCCCGTTTCGGGATTTTAACGCACGTACACAAACCAGTCGTTTCTCACAGCAGACCTTCCGCCAGCTGAGCAACCGGTTTGCTGGGCGCATCAGCGAAGCCGCTGCCCGAGAGGCGGCCAGCTCAGGCACAGACTCACGTTTCAGGTTAGTTCTGCCCTAAATATTTTCAGTTGGATCCACACCTCAAGCTTGTAGGATGCCGGATCTCAAGGCAAGATCTAGGCAAATTTTCCAGTCGAATTAAAAGCACTTGCAGCTGTTCCGGCAGCTATTCCCAGCCCTCCCTAGTATTTTGGAGAGCACATTTTCAAGCAGGGAATGTCTCCCGTTGCCATGCAGATAAACACCGATAGAGAAGACACAAAGAGCAGCCATTCTCCCGGCGCTATCCACGACAAAGCACGCAGGGACTCCCTGTAACACTCCCGGGGACTTTTTCCCCAACTTTGCCGGGAAAGCATTTTAACTTTCCCAGCGACTTTGCAGAGCTTTTTAAAGTTAAGCTTTTGGCCCAGAGCCACTCCTTGTTGGCATGACTCAATCTTCGTTTTCCGGATCCACAGAAAAAACGTCTCCTTTTGCAGGCATCTCGCTGAGACAACCCCAGCCGCTTCCCTCCGATACCGACCTCAAAGGCTGCTAACCGAAGGAAGGGATTAAAACACCTTGCTAAGAATAGCGGGACACAAAAAGCAACGGGCTCCTCCTACCTTCAGAAATTCCGTTATACAGTCTGTCAACTGCTTGTGCCCTTGGATGTTTAACTCCAGCTCGTAGAATTTAGACACGAGTTTGGACTCCCTGCCACACTGGTTGCAGCTAGGATTAAGGATAAGACAAAAAAAAAAAGACAAAACACATGAGGTTCACGTGTCTGAATTCCCCGGCCCGCTAAAAACCCCCGGAGTAGTAGTTGTTTACATCACAATTAATGCGGTTCACGCGCTGTGCACTCCGCAACAAGGTGGTAAGAGGATAATAACATCAACCAGGGAAAGCACCCGCTCAGAACTCCCATACGCCTTTTTGTGTCATTTTTGAGGTGAAATCCACAGCTGTGGGAACGCGGCGATGAAAATACGACACCCGAGTAGGCTATTTGCTGCCTGCAAGACTCGCTCCAGTAACTGGCAGGTTTAATTGCTAAATTTTCAGGAAGGGATTAAAAGCAGCTGAAGAACTGCAACACCACCACGCGCAGAGAATCGGGAAACCTAAGAGCTAAAAACCTCTTACCAGAGGTTTCGGCAGAAGCTTACCTGCCCGCTCCACTTGTGAGGAGGGACCTTTTCCCTCCCTCAACTGCTTCGAAAAACGCCGAAATATTTACAGAAAGGCTCTTCCCAAAGACCAAATACTTACACCGTGACATAGGCGTACTCTCCACAGAACTGCTTTTGCACTATGTTTCGAACATCTGGGTTTTTTTGTTTGGATAAAGTATCTTCCAGCAGTGACATGAAGAGCTTTGAAAACTCCTGGGCATCCTAGAAGAGAAAGCCAAGTCCCTTAACGACAGGCCCCAGCACAAAGCCTAGTCGCTAATTTACTGCAAATTACCCCAAGAGTCCCACACACGCTCCGGCGCGCACTGAATAGGAAAAAAAAAAAAAAAAAAAAGAGACCAGTGGGGAGAACTAAAGAAAATTTTTTAAAAAAGAGAGGAATTTGTCTAAAAGGAGCGCGAGGCCCCCAGCATGAGACCACGGCGTGAGTTACCCTGGCTCCCGGCCAGCCGCCCCGGGTGGTTTGACTTCTGCCCCACTCCTCGCAGGGCTCTGTAAAGAAAAAAAAGAACCCACTCTGGAAAGAAAAAAAAAAACAACTCCTGCAGAGTTTTCCAAAACCTTAATGCTCCTCTTTCAAAGCTCGGCCCGCAATTCAAGCTGTCCCTGCTTGAATTGTAGGTGAGAAGGGAAATTAAAGCAGCCCAAAAGCGAGAAGCCGCACCGTGAATTTGCGCAAGGCCCGGGAGCCTCCCCACACTCATCTCAGGCCCTTCCTCTCCCAAAAACAAAGGGGCTTTGGCCTCTCCCAGCTGTCCTTTAGTATCACCGTCGGTAGTGAGCGCTTCCTTCCCCTCCGGAGGAAACGCACGCCAGCGCTCGGGCTCTTCCTCCACTTCTCCAAGCGTATTTTCCAGCCGTGCCTTTCTCCTGAGCTCTTGTCGGCTCCTCTGAGGTGCTCGCTCCCCTCTAACCGCGCTTCCCCTGCCCCACACGCTCACGCTGGACCTTGGCTGGCTCTCGGGGATTTGACCAAGGTCTTCTGGCCCCGCAAGGGCCCTTCCACCCCCACTCAAGTACCCGCTGCCAAGAATTTCCCTGCTCAGGGAGGAGCAGCCCATAAAGCACCTGCGAAAGGACCCTCTGGGATGCCAGCCCGCATGGTGCCGGGGTTGATCAGGCGCTAACAACGCTCCCCATCCCACCGCTCCCTGGGCTCCTCCTAATCTCCCTCACGGGAAGGGCCCCGAGCAGCACCACTTCTCCCTTTGTGTGCGTAGGGAGAAGCAGATCCCG
This sequence comes from Rhinoptilus africanus, assembly GCA_013400135.1. NCBI lineage: Eukaryota > Metazoa > Chordata > Aves > Charadriiformes > Glareolidae > Rhinoptilus > Rhinoptilus africanus. Next base: position 27,133 of record VXBO01007996.1, read on the forward strand.
GCTAAAAGAACGCAAAAGAGAGGCTAAAATAAGATAAAAGGGCAGTTTCACGCTGCTTTAAAGAAGGGAAATACTCAAACCTACCTGCTGCTGCCCCGTGTCCAAGCCCAGGGCTTTGACGAAGCCGGAGGGATCGATGTATCGCCTCTTGCTGTTCTGCAGCAAGGCGAACAGGTACTGCAGGTGTTCGCAAATGGTCTGAGGCTCGTAGTCTATTAAAAACAACAAGTTGCAGAAGTTACAGCCAGCTCACGCAAGGCGAGAGATAATCGTTCCGAGTAACGCGCTCGTTCCTTCTCTCCACGGGTAAACTGAATGATGAGAAGCGGTTTTTTTAAAGGCTGTTTGAAATTATCATGAGAACCGAAGCGGTTCGTGTCAGCGATGACAGCGAAGTCCCAGTGGAGGCCAAATATCACAGAAACATAGAATAATTTCGGTCGGAAAAGACCCTTAGGATGATCGAGTCCAACCGTAAATGTCCCGCGGTGCCTTGCACGAGCTGTGAGTGAACACTTCACGCAGCACGCGCAGATTAGGCGGTAGCAACATCATCTTTTTTACCCAAAATGGTGAGATATCATTGAAAAATACCACAAAAACAGGAAGAGAAGAAATCAGGCAGCTGCCCTGACTGAGAGTGCATGGATAGCGCCAACACCGCACACAAAGGTACGCTGCCCGAGGCCGCTGTGTCCCCTGTACAGACAACAGGGACCTAAATTTTCGCCCTTCCATGGGATGAGCGCGGCTCCAGAGTAGCGCAGATCAGCCCCAACCCACGTGCTTCCACCCCCAGCGCCATCATTAAACTGGGAACCAGTTTGGAAAGCAGCCCGGCAAGAAACAAACCCAAATGGGATTTTTTTTTTAACCGGGTTAGATCACACCGATTGAAGAAATAACCCAGGTAAAGGATGGTTTGCTCCTAAAAGCCGGGTGACGGACTCAAAACCAACGGTGTGGCGATCCCACGAGCAGCTGTGGCTTCACCCATCGATTCTCCCGAACCAACGTTATCCCAAAGCCGACGCCAGCGTGTAAAATTTTAGGAGAAAATGAGCAAAACCACTCACCTTTGTCTTTGGGGATGCCCTCTCCGGCCGCGTACTCGCAGTTGGCGCTGGGACACAGGTAGAGGGCCTGCCGGAGCTCCAAGTTAAGAAACCACATCTGCAAGAAAGTGTTGACGTAGCACGTGGCGCCGAGGTTCGTTAAGCCCACGAACGCGTTCTGGCGTGAGAGAGAAAGCAACAGTCGTCACTCGCCGCTGCGGGGGAGCCAGCAGAAATCCAGCAGTTCTGGCATCATGCAAACAAGCCGCGTCCCAAACTCCCTGGGGGACACGGGGCGTCACCTCCCCTTGTCCCCGTCTTCCCCGAAAAGGGCTTTTTTTTTGGGGGTGGGGGGGATCTACCTTCTTGCGGCGCTCGCAGTTGGGGTCGTCGATGTTGTGGAAGCTGTTCTCGTCTATCTCGCCCAGCCAGACGTGCTCCCCGATGCCCACCAGGCAGTTGGGGTTCCCCCGGCAGTTCCTCCTGCGGAACCAGCACCCGTCCCAACTGTCACCCCCAGCGGAAGGGACGCCCCTCGTCCCCTGGGGGAGGTGACCGTGGGGGATGAGGACAACAAGGTGGGGGGTGACACCCTAGGATGCTAATTAGAGCGAACAGGGTGGGACAGGGGTCCCCCACAGCCCTCAAAAATAGTTAGGGAAAACAAGGAGACCCCTTGGGATGGGTCTCCATCCCCCACCACGGGATGGAGAACCAGAGGCTGAGGGAAAAAAAGGGGGACCCCAGGGAAGAGCACAGGACCCGGAGAGGTGCCTGATATCTGGGGAGCCTGGCAGGGAGAGGGGCCCCCCCAACCCCGAGGGGGTCCCCTATGTCTGGGGAACCAGGTAAAGAGAGGGGTCCCCCACAACCCGGGGGGGGGTGACCTATATCT
>VXBO01007997.1:5087-17057 GCA_013400135.1 Rhinoptilus africanus
AGTGTGGCGTAAGGAGCATCCCAGTCCCGGCCCACCCCAGACCTGCCCCACAGCCAAGCCCCCTCCTTGTAGACAGGAAAACAGCGGGGGGGGGAGCGGAGGAGATGGTATCAACACTCCCCCCCCAGCTCAGGGCGTGTACAGAGTGATTTGCATTTAAGCAAACACATTAACGAGCAGGCTCAGAGTAGCTCCTGCCTCCCCCACCCCCCCCANCCTGGGAGAAAGGCTGGGCTGACTCAGCCGAGCCAGAAATGCCCCGACCAACCTCGACTGGGTGGAGGAAGCATCCTGGCTGCTGCGCCAAGACATCTGGAAAGCCCTGGGAGGACGAGGCGGGTGGGATGTGCTGAGCATCGCCGGTGCCAGGGGCTCTGCTGTGCCCATCTGGACCTGCCCGTCCCCAGGCAGAGGCCAGGGCTGTGGTGACTTCTCTGTGTGCCCTCCCTCGCATCTCCCAAGGACACATGGAGACTGTACAAAAGGCTGTGATCCTCCTTCCTCTGCGTCTCCGGATGGTTTTAGCCAGGGGAAAAAAGAAGCTGGCCAAGCCCGTGAGGTTGTGATGGGTTAGATGGACTCAGCCAAGTGAGAAGTGCCCTGACTGACCTCTACCGCGTGGAGGAAGCATCCTTGCTGCTGCGCTGAGACATCTCGAAAGCCCTGGGAGGAAGAGACGGGTGGGATGTACTCAGCGTCACTGGAACCAGGGGCTCCGCTGCGCCCATCCAGACCTGCCCGTCCCCAGGCAGAGGNTGGGGGGGACCCCCCTTAGAGATGCCGCCCCATCCTAAAGGGGGCAGGCAGCAGACGGAGCTGTGGATTCAGGGGNCCGTCCCCAGGCAGAGGTGGAGGCCTCTCTCCATGCCCCCCCTTGCTTGCCCCAGGGACACATGGAGACCCTACAAACGGCTGTGACACTCCTTCCTCTGGATCTCTGGATGGTTTGGAACAAAGAGGAGCTGGCTGAGCCCATGAGGCTGCGATGCCCTGGGGGCTTTCCCGCAGGTTGGCTAAGCCCAAGGCACCCATGGCATGGCCAAACCCCAAAGTGCTCGAATGAAACAGTCAGGGATTCAGGCTTAAAAGCTTCAGGCTGGGGCCATGGGGGAGAGGTTTGTGGGGAGACCTGAGTGGGTGCTCAAGCGCTTTGCTGGGTGGGGACCTCCACCAGAGCTACCTGCTCTGAACCCAGGGTGAAATCAGGGGCTGCGCTGCATCTTTCTTGGGGTCTAGGACTTGAAACAAGGATAATTCCCTTATCCCACTCTTTTCCCTTCAAGACAGTACGAATTTATGGGGAAAAAGGGAACGGAGGATCTACCTCTCCTTTTCCATACAGACGGCGTCACGTTCCTTCAGCCACCCCTGAGTCGTGTGATCTGCGAAAGGACAGGTCTGTGCCCAGGCGTCGGGAGGAACCGCGTGAGAGGCACCGACGGCGCAGCACAGGATGCTGCCCTCGGGGCACGGCGTCTGGGACTCATTGGGGATGGGACACGCTCAATGTACGGGTCTCGGGGTCTCCACGAGAGCCAAACACGTAATTTTTAAATAACTCATGCGGCTGCTTGATGGCATGGGGACAGAGGGTAACCTGCTCGGTGGGCGTAAGTCAAGGGCATGGGGGTCAGGGAGACTTACAGCAGAGGAAGATGGTGAGGAGCGGGAGGGCCGACACGGCCGCCGTGCTGACCGCCAGGGTGGTCACATCCAGGAACTCCGTGCATCCTTCTTCTGTGGCCAAACAAACCCGGCGTCAGCACAAAACGCCGTCCGAAGCAGAAGAAAAGGAGAAAGGAGAAAGGCAAATTGTCACCGTGAAAACTTACACACATGACTCCCCCCCCCAAAAAAAGGAGGTTGTCTGTATATCTTGAAAACTAGCTTTGCTTTTGCAAAGATTTCACTTCCCTGAAAACTCCAATTTGTTGGACTTATTTTGGAGCAGGTCTAACTCCGAGTGGCCGAGTTGGAGGGAGGTTGGCCTTAACGTATCATGGACGAGTTTTAGCCCGAGTGTGGCGAACCCTTGGGGTGGTCCCTGCAGCACCCCCTCTCACCGTGGCGATGGTGGATGTTCTTTATGAGGACACTGGTCGTCAGCACCACCGAAACCACCCCTCCGGGAGCAGCGTAGCCCAAGGTGCGCTGTGCTGGCCGAGGGAAAAGCAACAAAGCAGCGTTAGCCTGTGCTGGGAGACACGGCCGGGGAGAGCTGCCCTCACCCATGGGCTGGTGCAGAATCCACCAGCCTGAGTTAGCGCAGAAGTAGAAATAAAGTTTTCATTTTAGAAAGTTAAGGATGAGATTTTGGGCAAAGTAAAACCCCGGTGGACCAGTTTTGCCTCCCCCCCTGCCACCCTTGGTAAAACCACTCACCTGTTTTGCTTTTGAATTGGCTGAACTTGGTAGGCTGGAAGGTGACAGTGGCGGAGACGAGGAGGTTTACCACGACCATGTATGTCAGGGCAATCTCTGGCAATATCATCGCAATAGAAGGGCCTGAAAGAAAGCAGAACAAGGCAGAGCACCAGTCCTTGCGCTCGCCTACCACCTTCATAATTTTGTAACGCCCCATCATATTCCTTTCCGACCCCTCTCCCAACTCCCAGCCTTTCCAATCTGTCCTTGGAAGAAGCTTCTCCATCCCTTCATCATCTGTTGTCCCAGCACCCAGGTCTGGTGGGAGGTGTCCCTGCCCAGGGCAGGAGTTGGGACTGGATGCTCTTTAAGGTCCCTTCCAACCCAAACCATGCTGTGATTCTGTCATTCTGTGATTTTAACTGCCCTTCTGCAATTAACCCTGGGAAAGGGCTCTGGGTAAAGGAGAATAGCTGTATTAACTGTATAGGTGCTTATCCAGGCGCCTACGGCTAGCTGAGATCACACCCGGGGCAGCCACGTGTCACTCTGGCTGGGTCTATTCCCGCATATTTATCCGTGTGACCCTCCCCCTGCGGGGCGCTGCCTTCCTCCCTGACCCCGATGTGGGACTCTACATCTCCCATGGGGTCTGCACCCTGGATGGTTTGCACAGCAAGGATTGCTTTGGGATTCCCCCACCCCAAACCGCCCCGCCGCCACCTCCTACCTTCCTCTCGCATCCAGAGGATCCCGGCGGTGCCTGCCAGGGCGGAGGCGATGCACACCAGCCCGCTGGTGTAGGCGCTGAGCCACCGCCACAGCTCCCCCCCTAGACACCCAGAGCAGCGTGGGGTGACTGCTGTGACCCCTCCTGATGGCCCGCGCCAGCCCCCACCCCTTCCTCGGAGTGGGATGCAGCCCGTCCCCACCCGGGATGCTCCAGGGTATCCCTGGCCAGGGCCCGGTGGGTTTGACCTGCTCTTTGGGTAGCAGGGAAGGGCTCTGTGGCCCCCAGTACAGCGTGTTAAACATACTCTCTTATTAATGGAGCTTTGTAATAAAAGAAACGCTCCTGAGAAACAGCTTTTTCAATAAAAGTGTCAATCAATCACCTCAATTCTCTAGGACAAAAATGTCTGGGAAGTGTGAGGATCTAATGCCTCTTGAACACAGAGTAAAACCAGTTTTCACCATTAAAAAAAATTTGCCGAGGAAAGTTTTTATACTCTTATGAAGACCTGCCAGATGACATGGAGATGAGATGTTTCAACAGCTGGAAAGGGCCTTAGCTGATTGCCAGCTCTTCCCACAGCAACGCTCCTTGCTCTCCCCCACCAGAGAAGGGAAATGGGGTTCAGCTGCCCCCCAACTCCGGACTCACTTATTCTTAGCTTTTCAGACTGGCAGACGGGAAAAATTAATCCCCATCCCGAGATGGCAGCAAAGACCACAGCAACCACCGCAAGCCTCAGCGCGTCCTGCAAGGGAGGGGAGAGACCTGGAAAAAAACCCCAAGGAGTCAGGCCACCAGCAGGACCAGCACGGAGGGCGCTGGTGGGCCATGGGGCATCCAGGACAGATTCAGTTTATTTCCCAGCTGGTGGCCAAATCAACGCTCTCTGCTGGAGCTGGTGGTCCATGAAATGCCCAACGTGGGATGTGTGCTGTCCACAGGCTTTCCATCCACCACCCCCTGCCCGTGTCCTCCTCACCATCGCCTTGGCCGAGGGCTGTCACTTGGGACCTTCTGCAAGAGGGAACAGCCAATCTCCTGCCAAGGAGAGTGCCTTGGTGGGATCAGAGACTGGGAATTGGCACCAATCATCCTGCCATGGGGAGCCCCTGTCAACAGCCCATGGACCACAACCTCACGGGAGGATGGCCAGACCTTGGGGGATGGAGGCTGAAGGATGGGATGAAACCACCCAGGGAAGCCCAGGGAAGGGTGAAGAGCGGGAAGAGCGGTGGGAGGTGAAACCCCAGCAGCGATCACCTGCAATGGTGACGTTCAGGGAGGCTTCTTGCCAGCTTATCCCATTGCTGGCGTTGCAGGAGTAGGAGCCGCAGTCCGACTTCTTCGCCGGTCTCAGGTACAAAACGCTGAGGCTTTCGGAGAGGTGGGAACCTCTGTCTGGGGGAAGGGGCTGCCCATCTTTCTTCCAGGCGATGGTGTCCACCCTGCCCTCCGCCACATCACAGAGCACCTCGCCGGTGGCCTGGGCCACGAGGACACTGGTCCACAGCCGAGGGCGAGACACGGGCTCTGGAGAGGGGACAGAAACACCAGCACTTGTCTCAGACATGACCTGGAGCATCCGCGATGGGGATCTGGGGCAGGGGGGGTGGATCTGGGCTGCAATTGTCACTGTAGCATCCTTGGATCTGCAACCGTGCAACGGCAGGTGCTTCCCCTGGAAAGGCCTGTCCTGGCCAGGGGTGCTCCACTTTCCAGGTTTGGGGCGGTTTCTTTTCCAATGGCGTCACTGTTTCTATTGCATTTAGGTAAATACAGGGCATTTAAAATTATGTCAGGAAATGAGAAAAAAAAGAGGAAAAGCATTCAGATGGCATCCAGATTTGTGTGTGGTGGAAAGGAGAAATGGGTGGTGAAGGGCTGTGGTGGCATTATAGCGGGAATGTTATCACAGCAGGAAAAGACAACACCAGGGCAAATTAAGGGAATTGCAAAGAGTGATACTGAGGAAGAACTTCTGTGTTGGTTAAAGTGTGCTCTGATCTCTGCAATAGTGGCTGGCGCCTGCAAATTGCAAACAGTCACCGTGGTCTGAGGGGGAGATTTTCCGTGACGTCTCCGTGAAGCCCACCCTGCTGGGCTCAGTTCCGTGGGCTCTGCCAGGGCCCCCCTCTCACAAGGTGTCGGGGGTTCTCTCCGCAGGTGGCAGCGGGTTCATGGCATCCCACCCATCCCTCCATCCCCACTCTGAGGGTAGAAAACAAGGGTGGGAATTGCCTTTCCAGGATGGAGCCCAGCCCTCTGTCACAGCCAGGCACCCTAGAAGGTCTCCTTGGGCAGCACCACCAGATCTCCACTGGGGCAGGTTGGAAACCTCTCCCCAAAGTCTCCCTGGTGATGTCTCCATGCATGGCAGGTTCAAAAATCCTCACGATTAGAGTTAAACATCTTCTCCACATCCCTTTGTCTGGCCTACAGGCCATATACAAATAGCGCTGCCGCTCTGCTCGCACCCATCACCCTGCCCCTCCCTCCCCTGCCCACCACTTACTGAGCACTTCCAGCAGGATTTGCAGGCTCTCCCTCTCTCCCACGTTGACAGTCACTTTGTAGATGCCACTGTCGCTTTCCTGGACATCCTCCAGCAAGAGAGATCCATCGGATGGGTGGAAAACGGCTCGTCCTGTGTAGGGTGGCTGGATGGTTGGGCTGTGGGATCCCCTGTAGTACCGCAGGATGGTGTGGGAGCTGGTGCCGTTGAGGTGCTCCCACCGTGTGGAGTAGATGTGTGTGATGTTATCCGGCCCGGGAAGCAGCACCGAGGATCCCACAGCGGCAGCTTTTCTCTCGAGGGGTCCCATCGCTTCAGCAGCCTCTTGCAAAGGCAGCAGCAGCCCTGGATGGCAGGGGAAGGGAAGGTGGTCTGGGGAGATGGAGCAAGTGGGCACAGCTTGGGAGAGGCTTTGGTACCCCCTGTGCCGAGGACACACACGTGGCACCCGGACCGCTTGGTCACAGCCTCTCACAAAGCCATCGCCCGTCATGCTGCTGGGCAGGGGGACATCCCAGCCAGAGCTGATACAGGTGCCTAAACACAGCCCAGGGCTCTTGGAGATACCTGGCTGCAGGGCTGCGAGGCTTTCCTGCTTGAGCTTTGTGGTGGCATTGCCTCCAGCCTGTGCCCAGAAGGGACTTCCTAATCCTGACCTCATTTCCATGACTCATTCCCAATTCTTGGTCTCATTTGGGGTGGAAAGTGTCAACACCCTCCCAGCAGAGCGGGACACAGATGTCTCCCCCAAACACAGGGCAGCTTCTGAGCTTTCCACGACTTGGGCTCTAATGGGCGCTTGAGGACTTCAAGAGGAGTCGCTGTCGTAGGTCACAGCTCCAGCCTTGAAAAAACCCAAGTTTTCTAGGAAAGCCAGGCAGAAATCACTGCTGCAGCCCTATCTTGTAGAGTGGATTGTTAAAAAAAAGGTGAGGTTAAAGGGTTTAAAGCAAGGAGCCAGCCCTAGGCAGAGGAAATGAAAGGAAAGGTATTTATCTATTAGATATTAGATATCTATTAGGTATTTATGTATTTATCTATTAGATTAGACATTAGGAAGAAGTTCTTTACCCTGAGGGTGGTGAGACACTGGCCCAGGTTGCCCAGAGAGGGGGTGGAGGCCCCATCCCTGGAGACATCCAAGGCCAGGCTGGATGAGGCTCTGGGCAACCTGCTCTAGTTGAAGATGTCCCTGCTCCCTGCAGGGGGTGGGACTGGATGGCCTTTAGAGGTCCTTTCCAACCCAACACAGTCTATGATTCTGTGATTATCCACCCGGGCAGGGGGCCAGTTAATGGCAGCGGCAGCCCCCGGACTCCTGAGAGGCAGCAGGATTTCTGCTGAGGGTGCTGGTCTCCTCGGCGGAGCCGCCAGCCTGGCCCTTCCGTGGAAGCGGGGCTCTGAGACGCCCCGGGGGCGCGGGGTCCCCCGAGGAGCAGCCCTCGGCGTGCATCCGCACCACCACCGACCGGCCCTGCCAACAGCCTGAACACGTCTCCCCTGGGCTCCGGCCAGCGACGTCCCTCAGCAATTTTGCAGCAGAGATGGGAAAGGAAATAGGTGTAGAAATCCAAATAAACCCAGCTCATCTGATGGTTTGCATTTCTCGCTCTCATAACCTCGAGAAACAGCTGCTGGTTTTTATTTCTGTGCCTTCACAACCCCCAAACTGCAAGATGCGCCCGGGAGAAGAAACAATCTTATGACTGAAAATCCCCTTGCTCTGGGAAAGCACCATTTATACAGAAGATGCAGCACCACTAGCGACAGGTACGAGAAAACACCTCGTCGCAGGCATCTTTTACAACTGCGATATCCAAAGCTCGTCCTACAGACACTCAAACAGAGCTCACTGACCCCACGGCATCTGAAAATCTAGCTTATTATAATTGAAATATTAGCTTATTATAGCTTATTGTAATTATATAGCTTATATACAATTATATATATTATTACATATAATACATAATTATATATTTTAAATAACATATTATACCTTATTATAATNGCTTCAAGGCAGCCAGTACGTATATAAAGGACCACAGAGAGATGTCTCGTATAACTGCAATGAATTTGGTGTTATTCCATATATCAGCCCCAGTAGGAATCTACCCGCAGTAGACTTTTAGCCCTGGCACCGTGCCTAACTCCTGAGCTGCTTCTGCCTCCTCTCTCTGTGGGCAGCAGAGCGGAGACCCCCTGCCCGATCAGGTTAAGTGTTTTGCCCCTAAAAGGTCAAATCTATAGAGACCAGGGATCCCCGTGCACGACTGCTGGAGCCTCAGGCTCTCCGTGGCTTTCCAACAGGGTGAGGATCTGGCCCGGATCCCGCTGGATGGCATGGGCACCTCGCCCAGCCCGGGCACCATTTACCTGCCAGGAGCACCCAGCTGGTCCCCAGCAGCTCTGCGGGACGGCACATCAGCATCTGCCAGGGAAAAAAGGAAGCAAAAATTGCCATGTTTTTAAAATAACCCCTTCAAACCCCACTCTGTAACAAGAATAACAGGTCAGGCTGTACCGTGTGAGGAAGGACTGGGTTTCCGACGATGATGAGGGCAGTGCCGTGGATGGTCCCAGCCTGGCCTGGCTCCAGCCTCACAGTTTTCCTGCCAGCTCCTCCTCTCCTTCCTTGCTGCCACCTCTCCCGCGGCCCCTTCCCGGGTGGCAGCTCCCAGCTCTCTCCGGTGCCAGCTGCTCCCCGTTGCGGCGGGCGGCGTCGTGGGAAGGCAGAGCTGGCTGATGGCAGCAGCGGCTCCCGGCGCTGCGGTGGCCGTTGTGCCGGGGATGCCCGAGGGGACGTGCTGCAGCCCTGGGGGGCACGGGGGCAGAGCTGCCATGCACCCCAGAAACGGCCCCCTTGGGAGAAAAGCCCAAAGCAGGGAGAATAACCCACCTCGCTCTGCTTCTAGGGGAGGTGTCCTGTTTCAGTTCCTGCAGCAATAAAAACGAGAGGGGACATCCCGTATCATTTCCATGTCCTGAGGCCGGGAGATCCATCCCTGTCCCTTTCTTACAGCTCGCTCACCTTCCATCCTGCCCCCGGGGAGGTCCCTGTGCACAGCCGAGGGGGAGCTCAGTCTCCAGCCCCTTTCCTGCAGTGGCCAGGGGCTTGGGCAGGCTCCCCAGCACTTGGAGTAGCTTTTTCCAGCAGCTTTTTCCTCCACTGAGGCAGATGTGGACCAGGATCATCCATATCCCACAAGCTTTCTGCATAGGCAATTTCAGTTTAAGGGAGAGACGCTTCTGGGATCAGAGGAGCACATGGGGACAAAGCTTCGTGCTCTGGACTGAAGAGCAGAGGGCTGAGAGACCTGGGAAGGGCTGAGAGACCTGGGAAGGGCTGAGCTCTGCCCCAGGGCGCCAGGGAAGCTCCCCTGCCCCGCTGAGTGCGGCTGCCCCTGTCCGACTCCCCCGGACCAACAAAACCGGAGCGAGACAGATGCTGGGCAGGACGGCTGTGCGGAAAGTGTTGGGAAGTGGTGGGTGGATGTAGGTGTCGTGGGGTCCAGAGCACCGAGACGGTGACACCCGTTGGCTCCATCAGCCCCGTCCGCGCCCTGCCAGCCAGGGAACGCACCCAGCCCATGCCTTCTGCCTGGAGAGGGGAGAATGAAGGAGAACATCAGTTGTTCAGCTTGGTGGCCAGCCCAGCCCAAACCATGACAGCACGTCTGACCTGGTCCTGGTTTAAGTGACACAGGACTCATTTCTCTTCTAAAGCCTGGGAAAACTGCCCTGTTAGAAGACACCAGTGTCTGAATTGCTGAAATACTTACTTTACAGACAGCGCTGGGGCGTGGAATTCAAGGTCTCCGTGGTTTTGCGCTCACCGGCTGCGGGGGTGAGGAGGAGCGAGACCCGAACACTTGACCCGAGCTGCCAACGGGATTATTTCATAGCGTGCACGTCACATCCAGTATAAATTAGAAAGTTTGCTGTGTGGTGCTCTCTCTCCCTTGACGGCATCAATCCCGAGAGCCCACCCCGTCCCTTCCCCCCCACCGCAGTGCTCGCAGGGTCCCACAGCGTCTGTCCCTGCGGGGAGGGCACGGCTTCTGCTGGGGAATGGGCTGGGTACAGCCCTTGTGTATTTAGTACTGGTATGGGGATCAATATTGCTTCCTTAGTGTTATTAATGCTGATTATCTAGTCTTACTCTATTAAATCTGTTTACATTTCAACCCTCCGGTTCCCTTGTTTTTCCCGACTCCCCTTCCCGTGTTGGGGAGGGGTCATCAGGTGATGAAATAATTATCTAAATGACAATAAATTGCTGTGCGTTTCTCAAACCATACGTACGCCTCGGACCCGTACTCTGCAGTCAGCCCGATGCTGACCTTGCCACCTCTTCCTTTCTCCACCTGCCTCCTCCCCAAAAAATATGCCTATAATTACTTTTTCCCCATTTGTTCTCATTTTGCTACTCCCATCCCCAAATTTAGCATTCCTGGCCCCTTGCCCAGACAATCTCGCCTTTAGCCAGTGTTGCAAATTTGATCTTACCTGGGCAATGTTGGCTTTGTGTGTTCGTTCCACAGGAGGTCTCCAGAGCTCCTCGCACTTAGCTGGGAAGTTCAGTCATAGAATCACAGACTGGTTTGGGTGGGAAGGGATCTTAAAGCCCCCCCAGTGCCCCCCCTGCCCTGGGCAGGGACACCTCCCACCAGCCCAGGCTGCTCCAAGCCCCGTCCAACCTGGCCTTGAACCCCTCCAGGGATGGGGCAGCCACAGCTTCTCTGGGCATCCTGGGCCAGGGGCTCACCCCCCTCACAGCAGAGAATTTCTTCCTCACATCTCAGCTAAATCTCCCCTCTTTCAGGTTAAAACCCTTCCCCCTCGTCCCATGGCTCCCCTCCCTGCTCCAGAGTCCCTCCCCAGCTTTCCTGGAGCCCCTTGAGGCACAGGAGGTACCTTTAGCTACGGTTGTTTCTCATTTCCCCTCCTCAGCCACCGTGAAACCCAGCCGTGCCTCCTGCACCAGCTCTGAGTTTTGTTGCTCCTCACGCTGTCGTTTGTCACCTCCGCTGACTCCAGCAGTCCCCCGTTCCCTGGCCGGGCACCTTGGCCTCAGGCTGGAGCCCCAGCAGCCACCGCGTCCTCTGCCTGTGGCCCCAGGGGGATGGAGGGACAGCTTCGGACAGGAAGGACATCGACCTTTAAGAGAAGCGGAGCTTACGTCTAGCTCAGTACAAACTGTGCGCCCAGCAAAACTCTGGTTTGGGGTTTTATTTGTGTGTGTTAGAGAGGAGGCTGCTCCCACCCAGATTCTGCCTGTCACGTTGCTTTCTGCCCGACTGTGCATTCTCATTTTTAATTTAACTTCTCTTTTATCCCCTGCCCAGCAAAGTGCAGTTTCTCTGTTCCAGCCCTGTGGTTCCTCAATGCCGGGCCGGGCGTTTGCGGGCTCACATCACATGTCCATCGGCATTTTGTCATCGCAGGGAAGAGTGCTGCATTCTGCCTGCAGTTTACGTGATTTTGGGACGTCTGAGAAACTAAAAGCAGCTGGAAGCAGTGCGAAGGCACGGGCGCAAGACTCCGGCAGGAGAACGCAATTTGTGGAAAGGAACAGCTCTGTCCTTGCCCCAGCGCAGTCCGTCACCCACCCTCGGCAGCTGCAAGGGGTGCCTCAATGGGCAGCAGCAACGTTTGGGGCGACCATTCCCCCGATGGTACCTTCAGAGAGATGCTGGAGGGGGGAAACTTTTGTTCTCCAGGCAGATAGTTCATTTGCGTGCAGGAAGGATGAGCTGCCGACGATGAGTGTTGCCCAGCTGCCGCTCCCACCACGTCCCCATCATCCATATCCATCTTCATTTAACTGCTCCAAAGAGTCAGGCCACTCTGGTGACATTAATCCTTCCAGGTTGCTGGAAGGAAACTTTAAAAACATTCTCCACTTAATCTTAGATAACCTAAATGAAAAACCGAGGCAGGCTTCTGCTAGCGCCTAACTCCTTTCACAAGTATTTTAAAAGCTTTTCTGGCACTTGTCTTGCACCCTGTGCCTTCTGAGGGGCTGGGAGAGACCAAACAGCAGATACAGAAGCGCAAACCTGTAAATGTTGGCGCGGAGGAAGAGTTTGCACAGCTGCTGCCCGGGGCCAGCGCGGCTTGTTGTGGTCGGGGAGAGCTGAGAAGAGCAAGTGACCACCAGCAGGCGAGAAGCTGGTGCCCCAGACTGTCTGATAGCAGAGCCCCAGGTCACAGAGTCAGAGAATCACAGAATCGCTGAGGCTGGAAGGGACCTTTAAGATCATCAAGTCCAACCATTAACCCCCCCTGACAAAAACCCCTTCTAAACCCTGTCCCTCAGCACCTCATCGACCCTTTCCTTAAACACCTCCAGGGATGG
>VXBO01007997.1:17177-44033 GCA_013400135.1 Rhinoptilus africanus
GTTGGTGTGACCCAAGGGCAGGACCCGGCACTTGCCCTTGTTGAACCTCATGCCATTGGCCTCAGCCCATGGATCCAGCCTGTCCAGAGGTCTCTCCCTCCCACGCTGCTGTGACCTCAAACTCACAACATGACGATCCTCGGTTTCTGCTGGAAATCAGAAGTGCGTGGATGAGAAAGCAAATTGCATTTTCTAGTCCAAATCAGCATCCTTCTTGTAGACAGTGGTTGGAGACCCCTCCACCAGCAGCAGGACCAAGCCCAGGATGCAGCAGGCGCGTGCAGGGAGCAGCCGATGGCTGCTCGCCCCCTGCTGCGGTCCCCAGGCTGGAGAAGACAAACTGCCACCCCCCTGCAGTCAAGGGCAGTGGGGAAAGGCTCATGAGTCCTGCCCACAGCAGGACAGTAGCATGCTGGGGCAGACTGGGCAAGGAGAGGGCTTTGCTCTGGCCGGTGTGCTCCTGGCCATCACCAGTATCCATGTGGGCACTCAGCGGAGGTGTCTGGGCAGAGCTTTGCATAGGGGGGTTCCTGAAATTCTCCGCCTAGGGTTAAATGAGAGAAAAAAAAGCAATCGGTAAAAAGGAGTCGGATTCACCTGGTCAGTCCCAGGGAAGAAGGTGGTGCCGGGACACCCCGCTGTGGGACACCAGGGGTCAGCGAGCTCTTCCAGCCTGAGAAGGCAGCTTGAAGGCTTGGCAGACAACTGTAATCTTGACTGGGCTGTGTTCATCGCTTGAAATCAGCTTGGGGAGCCACAACACGCATCCCATAGGCCCTGAGCAACCCCTGTGCGTGGGACAGCTGTGACACTTTTTGCCTCTAAATAAATAGTGTGGCCGAATCCCAGAACAACAGAATAGCTGAGGCTGGCAGGCACCTTTGGAGATGAACCAGTCCAAGCCTCTGCTCAAGCAGGGTCACCCAGAGCGGGTTGCCCAGGACCGTGTCTGGCTCCAATTGTTTGGCCAGTTTTCAACTGATGAAACTGATAAATCCGCTTATCTAACTCATACTTTGTCAGCTTCTCTATGAGGATGCCATGGGAGACGGTGTCAAAACCTTCCTAAAGTCAAGGCAGACAACACTCACTGCTCTGCCCTTGTCCACCCAGCGCGCTGCTCGAAGTCTTTACAAGACACTACGCCGTGCGGATCCAGGGGGAGGAAGCTCGCTCTGAGATGCAGCCAGCGAGCGCCTGAGTCTGCAAGCACCCAGCCATTTGTAGCCACAAGGAAAGCCACACCGAAGCTCTTAACGAGCAAATATAGAAGGGCCTGGCGGGCAAAGCCAGAAGAAGCTGCTCAGAGAAGGAAATGAAAAGGCAGAGGCGGCCAGTAATGCTGGGGTGTGGGTTAGAGACAGGGCCGGGAGATGTGGCGTAGGCGAAGACCAAATGTCTTCTGTGGTGGGAGCTCAGGGTGAGCAAAGACACGGAGAGGAGAAGGTAGAAATAGGTAAGCATGAAGAGCGTCGTGGAGCAAATGTGGCCAGCCTTGTTTCCCTTCACTTTTTTTCCCCTCCCCCCGTTAATTTCTGCAGTTTCCTCTCTGTTTCGCGTGCAGAAGTGAGACCCTGGCTGCAACCCTGCGGGCGCCCGGGTTCTGGGGCTGCCAGAGGAGCTGCGGGCTCGCTGCGAGGACCTGGCAGAGGCTCGGCAGTGCGAGGCAAGCGTAGGGCCTGCGCTCTCCTCCCCCCAGGGCTAAGGTAGCCATCCACCAAAGAAGTGCACAGCTTCACCAGCACCAAGTGAGAAATGCAGTTTTTCCCTTGGTGTATCGGCCAGCATCGAGGGCTCATCCTTTCGTAGCATCCGTTTGTTATCAGCGACGAAGCCCCATGTTCCGGTACACACTCCCCAGCTTTCCATGGAACCCAGAGGGAAAGAAAGTCGATTTATGCCCTCACTGAACTTTAAAGATGCCTGAAAAGGCTGGTGCTGCTGGGGGAGACGTGGCCTTTTAATTTTAAACTAGAATTACACAGCTCAGCTTCCTCCCACCCATGCAGACAGTTCTGAGGAAATGGCATTACGTGCCATTACGTCCATCCTGCCACTACAACCATTGCAGAGAAAGCCCCATCTCCTCGTGCCTCAACGGGACATTGCAAACGGACAGCAGAAGACCCTGTTGCCCTGGGATCTTCAGGTCAAGCAGATTTCATTGTAGGAAGAGTCTGCTCAACAATTACTTACCACATGTATAAAAACAAGGACAGATTTTCAGGTCAAAGGGTCTTCATATAGCCTTTTAATATGACAAGACTATTGGTAGTGAATAGGGGACACATTGCCCACATTGCGGGCTCTCCGTTACCCCGCAAATGAAGGCGAGTCTATGGAAGCAAGCTTCCCATGGACGAGCTGGTCATTTGCCTTTGCCCCAGGCGTCGTTCTCCTACGCCGGGTGTCTGTGTACTCTCAGAAGGTCTCAAGGAGACACTAAAACCAGCTCACCCCTCGAATTCCAGAGAGTCTGCCCTTCGAGACAAACTAATGTGTTTCTGTAGGCTGTTACTCCAAATCCCGCACAGCCCGGGCTGCGGGGGGCGAGCGCCCAGGCTGCAGCATCAGCGACAAAAACATCCTCTTCACTCAGGCACAACTACCCTCTGCAAAGCTCCCGCTTGAGGCAGCTCCCAGAGTCAAACCAGGAGATGGTAGAGCCCTGTGTCCCGTCTCAGTGGCCCAGGATCGGTTATGGATGTGTACACGACCTCTGATGGCGGTCTGGGCTGTGGCTGTTCAAAGGTGTCCCCAATTCTGGCATAAACGGTTGCCACGTCCCTCGCCGCAGTGCTTCCCACGTGGGGCTCCTCCAGACCGGAGACCTAGAGAAGTACAAGGAGAACACCGAAGGTGAGGGCCTTCTCCAGAGGCTGCGTTGGGACCAGGAGGGGTCCAGAGCTACCAACTGGCTGCACGCGAGGAGATGGCAGGAGCAGGAGCTCTGTAAAGCTCAGAGGGCTTCACCCATGGTATCGCTGGGGGAGCATCGGGCCCAGCTCCACCACCCCATGGACGCAAAACTGGCTCAGCCCATCGGGTACAGCCGAAAGGTGACATCTTTGCCCAAGGACCTCTCAGACCAGACACAGCCTGGAGAGCAGATGGCAGAGCTTGATGGGCGCTGGAAACAGGGATGAAAAGCTTGGCTGAAGTTCTGTCGTGGTCTCCAGACCAGAGCGCACAGGGTGGGGAACCTGCTCTCGACCTTGGCTATTTTTGCCAGAAAAAACATAACCACAAAACTTTCTTTGCCCTCCTTGTGTGGAAACAACTGTATGCTGGTAGGATCTGCGAGACGTGCTCTCTGGAGGTGGATGGGAAGTGTCCGGCTGGGCAAAGGGCAGGCACTTTGCAGCCTTCCCTTACAATAATGAATCAACTTCCTAATTTTATATCCAGCCCCCGATTCTTGCAGCTCAGTACGTCTTATTCAAGGCAGCGGCTGGCAGGTACCCGGCTGCCTGTGCCCGAGAGCTTTCACACCTCCCCCTGTACCTGCTGTTTAATGACTCTCTTCTTCTTCTGCTGAGCTGCACCTAGGAAAAAGACAGTCTTATTAACCGACAGACACACTGATGGTCTGCACCTTCCTCTCCCCCAGCGCTGGAGAGCCAGGATTACTCCCTTGGCACTTTCAAGAGGAGGGTGTTATGGATTTTGCGTTTAAGATGGAGATTTCTCTAAGTACTTTCTCTAAGTGCAAGTGAAATCTCCCCCTTGGAAAGACATGAATTTGTTTCCTGACAAAGGCATCCTCAGGGATGAAGGTTTTCAAGGCATCGCTAATGGAAGCCGTGGAGATATGCACCTTGTTGACTTACTTTAAAGTGGAAACACGCCAGGGTATCTCCCCAGCTGGGGTTTTAAAGTAACTACAACAGAATAGTCACGGCCATGAACTCGTACCTCTCTGACAGAGCGGGTACACTGCAGGACCTTGATCCTGGTCTCAGCACCAAAAGGTGTGAGTTCTCCAGGAAACCATCGCAGCAGGCCCGTGCTGCGCCTCTGCTCCGTTAGGCTGCATCACGAACTCGCAATGCGTTCAGCAGCTCGTGCAGCGGGAACGTTTGGCACGTCTGGGAGGTGCTCTTACGGAAGGAACCGTTCTGCTGCGAAGAGCAGAACCCAGGCAACTCCTGAGCCCTCCGCTGCCTTCAGCGCCCTAGGATATGCCTGGGTGGAGGATGGAGCCTGGAAGGGTGAAAAGCAGGAGCAGATCCACTCACCCCGGTGCCGTAGGCAGCAGAAGAGCAGGAACAGCAGAAAGAGGGCGACTGAAGAACCAATTCCGATTGCCCAGCAATAGATGCGCTCTCCTTCCTCGGTGTTTGCTGTTTGAAAGAAAACAGGCGGTGAAGTGTTTTCTAACGGGTAATTGCAGCAGTTTCACTGCGTTTTCCAGAGGGTTCCCGCTGGTTACAGCGCTCTCCTGGGATCAGCATGAGGAGCTGGCGGGGCAGCACTACGAACACACAGGTCAGAGGAAAGAATTGCGTTGCAAAAAGCCCATCCACATCTCCAGCTCGAGTACTGATGAGTTTCCTTTCCTGCAGCTCTGCCTGTGCTGCCGGCACCCAGCGTGCTGCGGGGGCTGCCGTGGCTCCGACACTCCCGCTTGGCGCGGTGAGAGATGGCGGAGATGCAGCGGAGGAGGCAAAACCCAGGGAGGGGACTGGGAATTTGATGAATGCAAAGCTGGGACTCCATCCCCGGCGTGTTGGCTGCGGAGAGCGATGAAGCAGGGCAGGGCTCAGCGAGAGACCAGCTCAGCGCGAGCGGGGGGCGTGAGGCACCTCTCCGGGGCTGCGCGACGGGGGGACAAACAGCCCGGACTCCGGCAGGTGAAGGAAGGAGCCCATCCTGCCCGAGGGGCTGAGGCTTAACTGACCACCCCGTGATATACACATCCTGCAGAGGGGCAAATAGCAGCCCTTTGGTGTGTTTTCCTTGGCCCATGAAGGCACAGATTTACCCCTGAGCGCCCTCCCCAGTGAGTACTGGATTTCCTGCAGTGCAGGACCCAGACCCAGACCCGAGCTGAGGTTTCCCAGCCCCTCTCTGCCCGTAGCCATTGGCAGGGGCGAGTGCCAGGCTGGCAAGAGAGTATTTCTGGTGCAGAGACACCCAGCTGCACAGGAAGCCCTTGTGCTCAGATAAAGCTGGCAGTGCAGGACAGGATGGGTTTCCCGTCGAAAGAAGAAGAGAGATACCTACAGCATCATGTAAGACATCCCTGGAAATCCTCCCTTCCCCGCAGCAGCCCGTCCCTTCGAGAGGAGGGACAATCACCCTCCCAGCTCCCGCTCCTTCCCACACACATGGCCTGGGAAGTGCAGGAGATGTCTGTGGATGAGCAGGCTCACACTTACGTTGATCTGGATGCTCAGGGGGCAAACGCTGCTCGTGCACGGCCAGGGAGATGTGCCGCGTCTGGGAAGATGGTCCAAAGGTGACACTATAAACCCCGCTGTCACTGAGCTTCAGGTGCCGCAGCAGCAGGGAGCCGTTCTTGGGGAAGAGCTCAGCACGGCCACGGAGCGTGGGTCTGGGGAAACACGCTGCAGAGCAGTTCCCGGGAGCTCCCCTGGGACCCACGGAGCAGTTAAACACTGTACAGGTGATGATCACGTCCGAGGAGTTCGGGATTTTCCAGCGAATCGACACTGGGAAGCGAGGGGCACCATCAAACGTGTAGGAGACGGGCAGGAGCACGGACTGCCCCACGGTGCCGTTGAGCGAATCCCGATGGGTTTGGACGAGGACAGCCAGGCTTCCCCCTGCCGAGAAGGGGCAGGGGCAGCTCAGCGCCAGCGTCCCCCACCCTGGGGAGAGCAGGGGCTGCCCCTTCCCCTCCCCAGTCCCTGGGTGCCCGCAGCCCCCCGTGCAGGAGCCGCTGCCCTGCGACACCCACCCAGCGCCGGGCTCTGCCCCCCCGGGGTCGCTGCCTGGGCTGAGCCGGCCTGAGAGCCCTGGCCCGGGCTGAGAGATGGCTCCAGACCCCCAACACCCCCAACACCCCTTGTCCCTCAACACTTCAGCGCCTGCGACGCCTCACAGCCAGGCGCTGCCCCTCTGCCCATCTGCTCTGCATCTGCCGGCGGGTGGATGGAGCAGCCCCGGCCACGACGGCCCTGCCTGGGACTGACGCCAGCGCAGGTCCCCCCACAGCACACGTCGTGGGGACGAGGGTCCTGTGGGCCACCGCTGAGGTGTCACTGCCACCCAGGCAAGGGGCTGCAGCAGCACCACCCTGCCCGGCACCCCTCCTGCGGCTGCTGCTGGCGATGCTCCCCGTCCCCCGGGACCCCCGGCTCAGCCCAGACTCACCCAGCAGCAGCAGGAAGGAGCCGAGGCTCCAGCGGTGCCGGCCGGCCGACATCTCCTCCGGGTGCTGGGGGGGACCTGAAGCGGGAGCTCTGCTGGGTCGGTCACCACACCTCCGGCACAGGGTCGCATCCGCCAGCCTCTGCGCCAAGGCCACCAGCGAGCACCGCCGAGCCGTCGCCTCGGCAGGGGAGGAAGTCGGTGACTCTTCCTCGGTCCCCTGCGTGCTGCAGGGTTCACTTGCGAGCCCCGGCTTTCTTCCTGTGCTCGGCAATCGCGGCTCACGGGCAGCTCCGAGCGCTGGCGGTGGGATGAGGGGCAGAGGGGTGTCCTGGACGGGAACCAGCCCAGCCTGGCCCCTCGGATCCCCAGGGAAGAGCCGGCTGCAGTGCCCTGCCCTGCTGGCACTGGCCCTCGCCTGGGGGAAGGGTCCACAAAGCTCCAGCTGGAGGCACAAACCGACAGGCAGCAGGTCCAGCGCGGGACTGGGAGCTGCACAAGCCCCTGGGACAGGCAGGGACGCAGGCAGGGACGCAGGCAGGCAAGAAAGCAAGCAGCCTCCCAGCATCCTTCCCCGGCTACCTGGGATCTTTGACCATTTCTTACATTACAGGAACAATGCCCTTGGAGGCAAATGATGACATAGGTCGGAATTGTTTGCTGTCACGATTTTAAAGAGGATTTGTCCTCTAAATTCTGGCAAAGCAACTGTCACCTTCACGGCTTTGTACCCACTGAGGTGGTTCCTCTGGCTGACGACTAAGGAGATCTTTGAAATTCAAACAGAAAAAGGTGCGGAGAAAAGCTATGCTGGGTAAAGTGAGCAGATACCGAGTGTTTGGTGCACGGGAGAGGCAGTACTCACGTGTCCCTGCACAAAACCCTTCACTCCAGAGACGTCTGCGTTGCTGCTCATTATTTTAGAATTTCAGCAGGGCCGGAGGCGCAAGGAGGAGTTTCCAGGAGTCTGTTACCCAGGTTTGCTGCGTGGTCTGCAGATATTAAATACAGTTAACACTTCCCGTGCCGCAAGCAGCAGCCCACCCTTCTTGCTTGCCTCAGAGGTGAATCACAAGGCAATTTGCTTGCACCATCTGCCTTTCCTCAAAGCTACGATAACTTGCCCCATTAATTTGTTTCTGCCTTGTTTGTCTGTAAACACCTATTGCTCCACGTCCGCCAAAAACCCCTCCTGCCTCTTGGATCCCGACAGCTCTGGTCTGACTATGGTTTTTACTCAAGTTAATAATTATCATATTATTACTATATATTAGATTATTATTTCTATGTTATCACTGTATATGGCTATAATTAAATATTATAGTAATATATTCTTAGTTAACTTAGCTGAAGGACCCTATTAAAATAGCTTCAATGTTTTCCAGTAGCCAGAAAGGAAAGAAATGAGGAATAAAGCTTAAAATGTAAATACTTTTCAGCTTAGCTAAGAAGAACTTCAGTGCGGCAAGTGCAGAATTAAAACATTCTTTTATATAAGAAAAGGCTTTTAATCAGTACCTGTAGATGATAATTGAGGGAGGCACGGCTCAAGTGGTTGCAAGAACAAGATACACAGATTCTTCTTCCTTTTTTGGCAGCCTCTCTTGCTACCAAAGTCATCTTTGCTGGGTTGAAAGTGGCCTATTTCTTTTTTTTTTTTTAAGTCCTGGCTGCACCAGGGGGGCTACGGGAGGGGACCAGAAGGTAGATGCACCAGGAGATGAGAGACAGCAATCCCGAGACCTGAGCAGAGGGCTCTGGAGCACACAGGGAAGAAAACACAACACTCTGGGGCATACTGGAGGAAAAACGGGGGTTCCTGATGCAACCAGCAGGTAAATGGAGGGGGCTCTGGTTTGACTGAAGGACCGAGGGCTCGGGGGAGCACCAAAAGCTGAAGGACGGGCTGTGCCCCACACCCACAGGGAGCAGAGCGGTCCCAAGGCAATCCTGGGGTGACAAGACACCAACCAGAGGGATGTGGGGGGCACTGGAGGGCAAACGGGGCAGCTCCATTTTTTTTCAGGCACCCTCAAATCACCCCCCCCACACTCTCAGTGTCCCTCCACGTGTCCCCTCTCACCACCTCCCTTCCCCTCTCCACCCTTCTCTGGGATGACGGGCACCACATCCCACACGCGTGAAAAACGTCCATGGCCACACGGGCTTTTGAACAGCAATTCCTGGAGTTCTCAAAAGCAATGGGCAGAGCCCAGCGGAGGAAAGAACGGGCATCTCCGCCACAGCCCTCGGGCCTGGGGGGGATGGGGCTTGGCCTTGACTTTTTCTTATTAATTTCTTGCATCTTCTGCCATCGTGTGGCCAGCAAAAGCACAAACGACGAGAAGTCAGCGGAGATGCACGGCTTTACTGCTCCTCGCGTTTATTCCACCTTTGAAGGGTAATACAGATTTATTTTCAAGTTCATGATTGCCTGAAATATATATTTTGTTAAGCTGACCACTTTAGAAATCATCGGCCTGAAGACTTGGTTTCTTAGTTTTGGAAAACGTCTTAAACACACAGATTGGATCCCCAGTGCAGTGAGAAAGAGAGGGAAACAGTCCATCATTTACTGGCTTAAATAATTGAAAAAGCTCGATTACAAAACCTGATCCGCTATCACTACAGCCAACGGAACCTGCTCCATAACACGACACAACAAATGCCCGCGCAGACAGGCAGCAACTGCTAAGAAGCCCTGTTCCTTCAAAGTTTTGATGTTCACAAGCCGCTTTGGAAGAACTGAGCCCTCTTGGAAGCAGGGAGAGGTGGAGCACAGGACTCCACAAAGCTCTCCCCACTCCACATCTTACTGTTGGGGTGTCTGAATTTCAGTAACACCTATGAGGAAACATGGTGGTTCTACATTCACAGTGAACAATTTTCCCCCCAAACAGATCACGCCTTGAGGAGTGTGTTGGCTTGGAGTCGGCTCAGAAGAGGAGGCTGGTGTCTGAAGAGCACAGCCCTTGGCAGAAAGGCACCTGTGTCACGACAGCCTGCCGTGGATACGCTTTGGTCGGTTCTCCCTTGTGCTAGCCACGGTCCCGCACGCTCCAGCTCAGGGTAGTGGCACATTTTCAGCTTGCAGCTGTTGAAGATGGAGGTCGCCTGAGCAGGGGCAGGTAAAGCTGATCTCACTGACTAAGGGAAGGTTTCCACATGGCCTAAACACTTTTCCCTCACCGCCTGGGGGCACAAGGAAGCAAAAAGAGCTCAGGAAACCCTTAATACCCACAAATAATTTGGAAGAGAGCTCCACTGCCCAATGGTATCAAATACAGATCAGGGTCCTTCATCAACCAGCAAAAGACTGTTTTTTGTCACCAGCTCTTGCCCCGTGCTCCAGCCCACAGCTTCTCCCAGAAGCACCGGGTGAAACCAAGCCCCGAGCATCTGGGCAGGGCTGTGTGAGGGACAGCGAACACAACCACCGCGGTTTGCTAGTTCAACGTGATTAACGAAGATTTGTAAAACTTCACATCTAAGCTGTACTGGCATTAACTGGCACCGAAGGGCAACCCATAAACGAAATGTCTGACAAAGAGAGTACCAGAATGTACGCTGCAGGCTGCTCAGGGAATACACCGGCTCAGCCTAGAGGAAAACTCAAGTTGCTGCCTGTGTCTGAGGCTGCTGTTCACAGGCCTTGGGAGACGTACCCGACAGAAGCCAGCTCACTTCACGTTTACTACCTGCACCATTGCTCATGCTTCACCTCCTCACACATCCTCTGATCAACAGCTTCCTGCCAAGCCTTCGCTTGGAAACCCCTTTCATCTCCTCATGACTGCAGCGATGGCTCACCGCAGACACGAACTACTGCGAGAGACACCATCGGGCAGCTCAGTCCACAAGAAGAGAAGCTTTCGAGGGTGTCTCTTAGCACCAGGATCTATATATTCAGTATTTAGGTTAAACGAAGGCAGAAAGTTTAGCACATACGCATCTGTGCTGCGCTTGTACCTTGGTCACGAGAACACTTTGCTTGCACAGGAAAGCCAGGAGTGAAAGGGACCAGCCCTGTTTTAAGGTCCAGTCAGAGGGGAGAACGCCCCAAAGATGTGGGAGAATGAAAAATAAACAAACGCTAAAATCCCCTCCTGGTTCTAAAATTCCAATGTTTCTAATAATGATAGGGCTTGCTTTTGTTCCTTGCACTGTGGCCCTTCAATGTGCCAGACTCCAGTCCACCCTGCAGCTGCCAGGAGCTGAAAGGCACCTCTGTATTCATTACCTTCATAGGCAGGAGAATCCGGTGGGGAAAAAAAGGTCAGCCTCATCGAGCAGCCAGTGTAAAGATGCCCTAACACGAATTCCTTCTTCAGAAAAGAGGAAAGAGCAGGCACAGTAGGAAATCTGTCAGCAAATACTGTAGCTGCTGCACCTTTGCCTTCGATACAAACACAGTGCAACAGGCAGGAAGAACACAAGCATTACGTTGCTGGAAGTCAAGGAAACATGAGCAATACATCCCTTGTCTAACACAGTCATCTCTCCTTCCCAACATACAGATCTTGCTACTTCCCCCTTTCCTTCTAACCTAAACCTTTTCAGAAGCACTCTAACTACACCAGGTTCTTTCCAGGCCATCCCTCAAGCAGCACCGCTTCCATCAGCGACTGTTCTAGGGGCACACAGTGCACTCAAGAGAAGTCACTGAAACACGCCAACAGCCCTCACTTTGAGTAGTGGCATTTTCATTATATAGGCACCAGAGATTTTCATTTTCTCTAGAAGGGTCAAAGTCCAGCCTGAGGTAAGACAAGACTCCCGTGATTTCCATTCTGCTCTGCTAAAAAAAACCCTTAAACCCAGAATGGCCAGCTGACATAAAGGCTGAACAACAGGGGAAAAGACAAAGATTTGAAATCCTGAAGGCACTTGATTGGAGGAGCACTTCACATCAATAGGTGCTGGAGAACTTCCCGGGGTGCGATTAGCCCTGACTGAGCAGAGCTGGGACAGACCGGCTGGCTGGAAAGCCCAGGCTGGGCGCCCAGACAGCAAGAGCTGACCATGCTGGAAGGCAGAACACGGTCCCAATAAAGCTCCCGTAACCTTTGGCTTCCACCCGCTCCCTCTCCTGAGCAGGCTCCGAGAACTGCTTGAAAAGGGTGGAGGTGTCTGAGGTATGTGCAACATCTTCCTCGTGGTGACGCACCCGCAGGGCGGTGCTGGCGGTCTGACGGCCTCTCGGCGGAGGGTGCTCTGGGCTAAGCCTGCAGCCCCAGTAAGCGGGCGGTGTTCAGCACATCATCTCGCGTCAGGTAGCAGCCACAGAGCTGGCGGTACCCTGTGAACGCTTCCCGGCCGTGCAGGACGCGCCAGTTATCAACGAACAGTGCCTGCAGGGGAAGAGGAAAGGTGTGAGAAGGTCGGCCATCGCAGCCAGGGCCAGGACCCTCTGACAGGACAGGTCCTGGAGCTGGAGATCCCTCCAGACTGGAAGAGCAAGTAAGGGTACGCCTCGGTGGGCATGACCCTTCCTGTTCAACGTTGTCAGACACACATGAGACTACAGCCAGCCGTTTTGCGTGATCTAGCACAGCTGTTTTACCCGAAGCCAGCAGTTTGCCCTGCTGCTAATCACAAGTTAAAACACGACAGCTAGCAAAGCACGGAAACACATTCTGGGCTGTTTCTTTGCTTTTCTAATGGAGAGGTTGGGCAATAGTTCACCAGCAACAGAAACTGGCCATTTTCAGCCTCTGTGGTGTCACTTCCCCCCCAGGCATCCTGGGGAAAAGAGAGGTGCAGAGGCTCCGATACGATCATCTCTTCTGCCTTATCCGGAAGCTCATATTCTTTCAGGACAGTAGGAACACATACAACAGATATTGCAGTACTGTAATACAGAGCACCTTAAAACAGCTGTAAGGAGGAAAACTGCAGCGTATGGAGCTTGCCTGAAGCATTTACCTTAGTGGCAACAAGGCTGCACATCTGAAGGAGCACCCTGCCACTCTCCCTGTACCAAACACACAAGCCTCCCAGCTCCAAGTCCTACCTTGCCCGGCTTCAGTTTGACCCACAGTTCATTTTCTGGCCTCCTGAGCTCTGTGGTGAGTGTGCGGTGAGCAGCGTACCAGCGATGCACAACATCGTAAGGCACGGTGTTGATGACAGCACGATCGTAGTTATTGTACCTAGAAGTAAAGAAGAGCTAAGGGACTGCCCATGGCTCCACGAGCACAGCCAGGTATTTCCAAAGGGATTCCCGTAGGACTAGTCAGTATTTAGGGGAGGTTACAGAGATGACTAGGGATGTTATGCTGCAACTAGGGATGTTATGCTAGGGTTGGACTAGGTGATCTACTGAGGTCCCTTCCAACCCTATGATTCTATGATTCTACGATAAGTGCAGGACTTTCAGGAGATTACACAACCCTGGGAGCAAGGATGAGTCCACTGTCAAGTGTAAAACTGTTCTTGCTGGTTTTCCATGGAAGGATGCGCCACTGCAATGGGCAAGACTGAGGGCTGTGCAGAATAAGTGGAAAGCAGAAGCAATGCTGGAGAGCCTCCTGCACTCAGCCACACTGGAGTTTCAGAAAGCAGCCCACATTTCCTTTGGAAAGGGACTAGTCTGTGCTCTCCCTGTTCCCTGTATGCCAGGCTACTTTCTAGAGGCTTTTTCGGGGAAGGGCTGAATTGTACTGCCTCTCAAATGAAATGAGATGAGGGCATAGAGCTGAAGGGATGATGACAGGAGTGAAAAATCAGAGCTCAGCACTGACACCCGTCTTTGTATTGGTGGTTCTGACGCTTCTGATAAAGCAGCAATGCACAGCCCAGGAGGAAATGCAGGGTGTTTCGGTGGTTTCACCCCTGCCCCTCAAACATACATTGGTTTTTAGTTTATGATATCTTCTGAAACACCACTACCATCTGCCACAATCCCCTCTCTCCTCCCGATAAGCAAGAGACCTCATGTTGACGTTACCTGATCAGATAAAGCTCGTTGTTCCAGGGATAGACATTGAGAACCGGCCCAACTCCGATCATGTGGTTGTGACAGTCTCCCACGTTCTCAACATACTCGTGCTTCAAGGGTACCTTGCTGAGCAGCTCGAATTGATCGGGGGCTTGCCGGAGAACCTGCTCTGCCGCGTAGAAACCATCCACCAGCAGCGTCCGCCCGCCCGTGCCCTCGTGCTTCAGGCAGTGAAACACTTGGATGCTGCATGGGCGAGAGAATCGAGAATTAAAGTACAAGAAGAGCACAGGGGAAAAGACCTTCGCTGCCTGTCCCGTGGACAGACGGCATTGGCCACGGACCCAGTCAGATGTCAATGGAGGCATCACCCTTCTCACTTCACTAAGACCTGCCAAGGAATGGAGACAGACCAGCAAGAAATGGCTGTACCTGTCACTTCTTTAGGCCCAATCTCACACATTTTGCTCTCTGAGGGGGCGGCTAACTGCCTACACTGCCTCCCAAATCAAGTGACGTGAGTCTGGGAGACTTCAAGTGGTGCAGGATCAGGCCTGTGTCACCCAAATTCCATCCTGACCGTGGGATTCAGAGGTTCAAAAGCATAAAATTTTGCCTAGATGATCTCAGAACAAAAGGGTAGTTAATGAAATGCTGGTTGTACTGTTGAGGAACTACAAGGGGAGTCCAGGGTGACTCCCATTCAGAGACACATACACCATGATCTCCCGCAAGCAGTCAAGAGAAGCCCCTCAAGGCCCTTAAAGTCCCTTTGGAAAGCCTGGAGCAGAGAAGTTACCTACAGGGACACCCCCTCCCCAGTGAGAAGCCATCCAACTCAACTTTTCTTCTTCTATTCCTTCTCTGAAGCTTCTCTTTCCCTTCATCCAAGCAAGGCAGGCACTGTACTGTTAGGAACAAATACTCAGGAGCTGCCCCACGCCACCCACTCCAAATTTTCAGTGTACCAACTCCACTTGTTAAAAAATTAATTGCGACCTTCTGGGAAAGCCTTTAGCTTCTGATCTCCCTTCAGGGCCTCTTAACCCAGTCCCACAGCAAGTGATGTGGCAGGACCTCCCAGCTTCACCCTCACCTTTTCACCCCTCTACCCTCAGCAGTTTCAGGATAATTTTACAAAGTCAGTCCACAAGCACTGGAGCAAAGGACACACTGTGCCTCAAAGGCAACCGCCGCCTCCTGCAGCTCGGGGCACTGAGAAAGCCTCTTCTGAGGGCAGGCTTTACGGGTACAGCCTTTCCCATAGCTTGGGGAGTTTCTATCCTCTACCCTTTGCAATAAGTTAACTTGAGACTTGTCAGATTTGGTTGATATCAGCCAACGCAGTGGGGGAAAGCAGACATTCAAATGAACACATCTTTCTTGAAAAAC
The DNA here is from genome assembly GCA_013400135.1 of Rhinoptilus africanus. NCBI lineage: Eukaryota > Metazoa > Chordata > Aves > Charadriiformes > Glareolidae > Rhinoptilus > Rhinoptilus africanus. Next base: position 31,846 of record VXBO01007997.1, read on the forward strand.
ACCCCATTTCATTTAGAAGCAGGTCAAAGACTGTTTCAAGTGATTTGGAAGCAAGTCTGAAACAGTCTGGGACGAAGGGATTTCTGGCAGAGATGGGGGCTCAGAAAAGCCAGAAATTCATGTTTTTCCAGCACAACTACGGTTTTGCACAATTGCAAGCATTAATGGTTAGCCCTGCTAAATTAGCCCATGCTGTTGTTGTTTGATACACTTCAGTTGGCTGCAGATGAGAATACACCTACCTGAAGGGAACACTTCCAAGTGGAAAAGAAAGGTATAAAAATAGCTAATGAGCACTATAGTTCTGGTACTGAGCCGTTTAATCAAAGCTCTTTTGTAGGCTGAAGTTCTGATTACCTATTACTTTATTTGATTTTAGGGAAGATTTTGTGAGCTCCCAAAACAAGTCAGCCAAGCAGGTAACACTGTGCAGGTCACAAAAGCACACAGGTTCTGCAGGCAGCTGGTCACTGAACACAGGGAAGCCAATTAGATCTGGCTTGACGCGTGTGGCAGGACCTGTGCTTTATGCATATACTTCTAGCCCCACAGAGCACAACAAAACCCACTTACTTTGCTCCTGACAACGAGCCGCTTCAGAATAAACACAGCCACCCAAAAGCTTCCTGCCTGGTTGGGCAGAGAACAGTGATCAGGGCGCTGCCTGGGTAACTACCTTCCCCGGTCTGAAGGGCTGCTCTGAAATCCACATTCATCCCACCAGATCTCACCCCTTACTCCTCTGTTTTCACAGCTCTGCACCACAGGCCTTTCCCATTAAGATGTTTAGCAAGTCAACAGCCTCACTTGGGAAGAGCTAATCCTGCCCCAGGGCAGGAGGCGTGGACTGGATGACTCCTCTTTGTAGCCCTAGTTCCACAAGAGATCACAGCACTTCCATCAGCTCTCCCCCAGGCTGTTTTCCCGATGATTCCCCTCTTGATTAAGATGAAAGCAGACAAAAAAAAAAAAAAAAATTAAGCTAGAAATTAAGCCTAAGTCTCTTGCACTTCACAGTGAACCATGACCAGGGCTGCTGCCTTTCCTTCTCCAGCTGTGGATAAAACTCGCAGCCCAGAGGCCGTATCAGAACAGCAGTTTGCAAACTAGCATTTGGGAAACGATGCTGTAGCTACATACCGCTTCCAAAAAGCACAGACAGGTGCGAGCATCGAAGGGCTGGGGGAGCCTGGTTTCTGACTACCCACAGGGCTCCAGCACTGTGCCAAAATGCAAACCCCAACCTGTCCGACTGAGGCAGAGTGACTGCACAGAGCATACGTGAGCACAGCACGTACCACTCAGCTTGGGAGGGCAGAGACAGTGGCTGCAGGCTGTGCCAAGGCTGCTCTCCCTCCTTCCCTGGAGGCTACCGCTCACAGGGCCCAGCCAGCAAGAGAGAGGTGCTGATGTGGGTGAGGAGGGCTTGCCCCAGGTCAGCAGGATCAAGTCAAAGTGAACTTCTCCAGCAGCTTTGTCCAACAGCTGGCAAGGGGTACTTGCTGCAGGAGCTGAGCCTTCCCAAACGTACCCAAAAGACAAATCAGGTCAGCTGCTCATTTCTGGGAGGCAGAATGCTGTGCGCCACTTTGGACACCGAGGAGGGCGATTTCAGAAGAGAATGTCAAATAAGCTTCAGGGTAGCACAAAAGTGATTACAGCATTGAGCCTTCTTCGTGGCTACAAGACTACTTGAACCACAGCAGTACCAAGCAGCAGACAGCTGTTTAACAGCCAAGTCCTTCATCGCCTGCATTCTGGAAGACCTCGAAGTTTCAACCATAGGAAAAAGTATGTACAGACTATCCCAGCCACAGGGATCACACAGGCCCCAGAACTGACTAGTAGAAGTACATCCCAGCAGCAGCACCGGAGACAACGCAGCCTGTGCTGCTAGAAACGGCATCGCTGAGAATCGCTCCCGCCACTGTGTGTCTGTGAAGCAGCACAAGCACTTACCCGCAGGGCTCCTGGAAGTAGGTTGTGTCGGTGTGACGATCCAGAGCCAGCTTGGTGTAGGCCGTGTCTCCCCGAGAGAAGTCAGAGGTAAAGTACCACATTCTGCCATAAATGGTCTCCCTGCAAGAGAGGGGGGCAGTTAACGCAGTGTTGCGGGGATCAGCATGGCGGTAAAGCAGATCCTCTCTTGCATTTGAGGTTAGCCCCTTCCATCCTATGTACCAAGTAAATTAAAGCAGAATGACTTAACAAAATTCACACTGTCCAGAGATGGGGCTTTTAATGCCTCCTCTTGTACTGAGTTTCGCTATTTCCTCCACAAAAGACTGATGGCAACGAGTCTTGCTTCCCCTCCACAAATACAGATCTTTCCACACCAAATACCAGCCAAATGAAGGAAGCCACTGAGAGACATGAGGAGGTGCCAGAGGGCAGCCAGCCCTTGCTTGTACCACCACGGGGTTGCCCAGTAATCCCATTTCTTGTTCTTGGGATCCTGTGTATTCCCCTACCTCTCCCCTGCAACATGCACAGAAGGGAAGAGAGAGGTCACGACAAACAGTACTCAGGGGCTACAGCATGAGGGTACCTGGAGAAAAAAGGTGGCTGGTTATTCCTTGGAGCCACTTATTTCCATTTGGAATGACTATTCATTAAAAGAAGTCCCTCCTCCTCCAGCAGCCCAAGGCAAGTTAAACTGTTTCTGCAGCCTGGATAAAACTTGAAGCTCAAACCCCAGCTTGCCACGCTGTTGCTGTGTTTTAAACAAACTCAGAAGAAACATTTCTCAATGTTTTTCTTTAGGGAGAGCTACAAATGGTTTCTGCTCTCCCTGGCTCCCAGGGCCAGGGCTGCCCTCTTAACCTTTCAAGTCATAACAGGAAATGTCTCTCTTTGCAAAGCTCAAGTCTTCCCAGAGAGACAGCTTCCTCCAGTCACTCCTCTGAGCGCAGTCCCACTATCACAAAAGTCATCACATGCTCCCGAGGCAGCTCCACAACCTGGTGACCCCAGGCTCTCCCCTAAATAGAGGTCAGATCCCACAGTGCAATATTCCATCTCAGTTCAGGCAGACTGCCCAGAGAGTGTAGAAGACCCAGACCTTTTGTTTGCAAACCAGGTCACGCTGCACAATATATAGGGATAAGACAGCAGCACCTTTCCAAATGAAAGGAAAATAACAGTCTGCCCTTCACAGCTCCTCTACAAAGCTGTCAGTGGCCTTCCCAGGGCAGTTCTATTTACCTGATTAAGCTGATCCTTTCTGCTAGAACTTCTGTGTCCTCTTTGGTGGGAGTGACATTATCTACAAAAGCAATCCCATATAACAAGAAGTTTTGCAGGAACTCCTTCAGCCCCTCGTCCGTCTCCAGGAAACTCCGGCAGTCGACGGATGGGACCTGGGCTTGGCGGTAGATTTCTGCGTTCCAGAGAATGCGCGGGTGCATGACCTGTTGCTTCTGCCCCTCGTAGCTGTTCTTCACCAGCCACTCCAGCCCATACCGCGTCACGTGCCCGTCCGGCCCTTCCACAAGGGAGAAGAATCACAGTTACTGCAATTGCACTGAACCGCCCGAGACTGTGGTCAGTGCAACCATCAGCCTAGGACAGTCCTTACACTCTTTTAATTTTGTTTGGTGACAGACTCGTTGCACCCTGATGCCACCCAAATATTATCTGCTGAAGGCCACCAGTCCCAAAAAGCATTGCCCCTGCTGCAACAACTCCAAATTCAGAGCTAAGTGTTTCAACTTCAGTGGTTTTGTTTTCTATTGACAGGACTCCAAGGAGAAGTAAAGCACTGAAATCAAGCCCCTAAATAAAGGTAAACTATAACAAAAGGGAGCAAGCAGCTGGGAAGCTAAGGAGAAAGGACAGAAGATGAGAATTCTGATGAGGGATACCAGCTCAAATAGGACAGGGTAAGAAAAAGAAAACCAACTGTTTCTTGACCAATCTGTTCACTATCCGCATTGTTGCTGTGTTCAAACAAACCAGTAAAACACCCAGATCCTAAAGATACACACATCTCTACTCAAAAAGGGCTGGGGGGAGAAGGGGAGGAAAACCAGACACAAATGAGGCTGCTCAGAAGAGCAGTGTTTAAGTTCTGCTTACAGCTAAATCTCTTCCCAAAACAGCTACTGATTTAGAGATAAGGCTGCCCTCTCCCAGCAAACCTAAGGGTGGGATCCATCCACAAGGCTCTCTCCGAGCAGGCCTGGCAGTCCGTAAGACACACAGGGTACAGTCAGTTTGCTACTTACACGTGAGGAAGAGCGTGGTCTCATCCACTCGGACAGCCTTGGGTTTGATTCCCAGGTCCACGCTAGCCGTGTCCAAGCTGCGCTGGTTCGTTTTGGCATTGTAGCAGGAAGCTGAGCGGCAGTGGTCCCGCAGCCAGACAAAATCGAAGCGCATGAGGGTGTTCGCATACCTGAGCTCTGCAAAGAAGGACAGGCTCGAATGATGCATCAGTGTGAACAGTGAGAAAAAACAAAGCCAAGAACTGAAGCCAAGAGCCCACAAGTTATGATCCTACTAACAGGGGATGCAGAGGCTGTTAGACATAGCACCTCTGTAGGTCAGTTAAGCTAGCTTGTCAGACGATGAAGACCAGGCAGAGTATCTTCATAGAAAGCCTGGCTCTCTCGCCATGGTCTCCCTTCTCACCAAGCCTATAGGCTATCTCATCCTGCAACAGGAAGGAGCCCGACTAACAAACATGCTGGTCGCACACTTACCTCTGTCATCTCTCTTCCACAAGTAGTACATTCGGAGGTGTACAGCAGCTGCTGTGCGAAACATAGCTGTAGTCCCCAGCACAGGAACACAGGTCAAATAATCACACCGACATCCAAACATTACAGACATCACCACCACCTTGATGCAAAGCCTTGATACCCATTTAGCATTACAATAAAGCCTCCCCTCCTTGTTCCATCCTAGGACAGTTTAGGAATACTCAAAGCCCTTCTGAAGAGGGACAGAGCCAGCAGAGGCAGCAGGGGAGCCCTTGCCACTCTAACCCTGCTCAGTTTTGAAATCCAAGTATCCAAGGTCACTTTGCAGTGGGAAAACAACAATATCCTTTCTTGGGCTCACTATGGTGGATAAAGTACTGAGGAACTCCCTTTGCTTGCAAGCGACTCAGAGTACCAACATCTAACGAGTCTCAGTAGGTATCACCCAGGCAGACAGGCGCTGGACAAACCAAACAGGCCAAGGGGAAACACGTGCCTCAGTTACCAAGAATCAGCATTAGACAGCATTCACAACTGGCTCGCTGCATTACCCTCCATTAAGACACACTCTCCTCGCTTTTTCATTAAGCAGTCCCACAGTGAGGTACACTCTGCATCAAAAAAGGCTTTTGCTTTTGTGCCCCGCTGCTCCTGCTGCTCATAGAATCATCTAGGTTGGAAGGGACCTTTAAGACCATTAACCCAACTCTGACAAACCCACCACTAAACCATGTCCCTCAGCACCACGTCTGCCCAGCTTTTAAATACCTCCAGGGATGGTGATTCCATCACTTCCCTGGGCAGCCTGTTCCAAGGTTTGATAACTCTCTCCATCCAGCCACACAGACAGGCTGCTTGCAAACCTGCCCAAACAACCGCGTTTCACCGTCAGCGTTTTAAGGAAAACCTGCACAAGTGGGGGCGAGGGAACAAGGCACACACCAAAGCAGCCATCCGACTGAAGTCGGAGCCTGGAGCATTACACAGAAATCAAGTGACTGAGAGGGCAAGGCTCAGAAGCAGTTATTGTTCAGGAATCCCTTGATTTGATTTCTGATTTAGCATCGCCTTGTTTATCATAAAAGACTTAACACCAGCAGACAAACCTGCTCTGTCCTGCCTTTAGGAATTCACAAAACACAGACTTCAGCAAGCATCCCTCTAACACAGGCCATTTCAGAAAAAAAACCCCAAAATCACTCCCAGGGAACGAGGTCAGGAAAATCTCACTCCTTTCCCCAAACCAACTCAAAAGCAGGTACACATGCACCGAAGGCACCTACCTAGATGGTCACCGTGTAGCTGCCAGGCACACTTGAGGGACTCTGGGGCTGTGTGATGCCACCGAGCTGCAGCAACAGGGACAGTCCTTCTGCCATGGGGCAGCCACAGCGAGCGATGTCGAGTGCTTCCCCTCAGCTGGTACGGCACCTTGAAGAGCCACGCCAGGCTCCTGCACCACATCCTGAGCAGCCAGGAGAGAGAGAGGGAGGAAAGAACCAGGTGACTCAGCTGTGCTACTGCATCACATCCCGATGTGGATCTGTGCTCCTATGCCAGCACCATAAGCACTTCTGGGAAAGCTGGTATTGTCTCGCACAATTCATAGTCTCCTGACAAAGAGGCAAGTGAGAACTAGTCCACTGAGGACGAAGAAAAGAAGAGGGTACAGTGACTGGCAGCCTGGCCAGCAGAGTAAGTCACCTCCCAGGCACCATTTGGACATGAAAAACAACTAAACACAGACTTTGGAGAGTCTGATATTTGCTGCAAAGTCTGAGTACCAGCGTCACTTTTGCATTCTCCCAGTGACAAGGCAACCAAGGAATGCTGCCAAGCTTTTCGCAGCGCCTACAATCCACACTTATTGTTAACACCACACAGACTACGCAACAACCTCCACGAAATTGGGTGCTTTACCCTTGCTTAGACCAGCTGCAGCAGATACTTTTGCAGACATCATCAACACCCCGGAGGAGGATGATGAAGTTGCACATGAAAACTGGCTGCCCTCAAAAACTGCACATAATGGAAGCAACAGGGAATTAACCGTTAGGGGGTCAATGAATTTTTTTAAACAAACAAGCTGATCCAATCCACACCCATCCGCTGGAAATAGAAGGAGGAGAGACAAAGGTGTCTTGCTTATTTTGTGACCACCATAAACCACAGCAGAAAACAGTCCTAAGAGGAAACCAGTGAGATCCTAGGATTTATCAGGCAAAGCAATTCCTGAAGAGGCAGCTGTGTGCTGCTCTTGTGCAAAATACTGGCAAAACCTCATCTGCTGCATGTCTTGTCCCCTCCCCAGTCTTCCCAGTCTGAAGTGATCATTCCTGGAGAGAGCTAGAGTGATCAAGGAAGTAGAGAAAAGTGACCTTGGGTAGAGAAGCAAGAACTAGAAGAATCAGTAAGCAAGCCACTTCTAAAAAAAGTATGCAAAACAACGAGGAGGAAGAAAATCTCCATTTCCTCTGAAGGACACAGCCGGCATGGAGAAACCAGCCATGGTTGACCTTGGGCTAGAGATTAGAAAGAGATTTTTAAGAGGGAGATTTGTAACAACTCTTCAATACAAAGAGCAACAGCAAAAACCTTACAGGTCTTGAGATACGAAGCCACAGTGGAAATACCCTGTCATGTTTATTAAGTTCTGGAGGTCAGGTCTAAATCCAGCAGGATTTTAAAAGTGCTTTGGTCTGAAGTGCATAGAAACGCAGCATCACCGAATGAGACACAAACTCAGAGTGGGGTTGGAACTAGATGATCTTTAGGGTCCCTTCCAACCCGAACCATTCTGTGATTCTGTGTGATTCTTATCCTACACTTCTGATTTTCCTTTGTTTTCTTACCGGAGGAGTACAGGCACTGGTGCTTTGGCTGTCCAACCTGCTTCTCCACTTCATAGTTGACTCAGGGCAGAGATCTCAAAAGCTGGTAATAACAATAAAATCAACAGAGGTGCCATATTCTCAGAGAAGTTGTTGTCAAGTAGGAAAAAAAAAATTAAATACAGATAACCAGCTCTAGGGGGAAAAAAAAGCTGGAAGTATTTACCTAAAAAGAACATGGTTTGCAATTAAGATGCGCACTTTTCAGCCACTGAGTTTTGCAAAGTTCTCAGCCACGGCCTGTGCACAAATCACTGACAGCTTTAGTGCTGCAGAAATATTTCAGCTTAGAAGTTTCTGATTTCTGTGCCTCATAAAAATGCAATACTCGCTCCTCAGCAGGCTGCAGGGAGTCAGGCTGTCCTGCAAAGCAGCTGGTTTCAGAGCAGAAGCTGATGTTTCACCCCACACGGCAGGAACAGAGGCACTGGGAGCTCCTTGCTTGCTGCCTGACGCCCGCAGTAACCAAGTTCTCTGCTAACACAGCTGCCCTTGTCCTTCAAACACTGCCGTGATGCCTGGGAAACTCTTTATAGATGCTGACTGAGCTGCGACGCCCTGAAAGACTCCAGGATTCTCACTACAGACAGAGAAATTGGGGCACCAGAGAACCTGCACAGCCTGAGCCAGTTACCGGGCATCTGAACACAGACAAGAATACTCACTCTTCCCTGAGGTGGTCTCCAGCCAGAATATCAGTTTTCTTAGAAATGCCAATGCTAAGTTCTGGAAGAATGCCTTCCAAGGCATCCCAGCTTTGAAAAATTAGTATGGGAAAAAGAATTAGCCAACTTTGATACACAAACTTAATAAGTAAGTGAAGAAAATCTGCAGCTACAGAAAACCAGGAATTGATTATGATGTCTATTGGCTTTACAAAGCTTAGATGTAACTTCCTGAAGGAAGCACTACAACTCACAAAGCTCAAGGCTATTCTTTGAGACACACAGGAGGGAAGACTCTGTCCAGGTTGGCTTTTGGATATGAAGGATATCCACTAACCCAACAGATGAGGGAAAAAAAGAAGCAAGCTTGTTTGCACACGCCTGATATCGCCTCACACAGGACCCAAGACTGATAGGACAAGCTCATCTACAAATCCATTTAGAAAGTGGCCTCTGCCTGGGGCAGCTCCAGCCGTAGTTATCTCTTTCTGCACGTGTTCCTTTTATCTCAGCCTCTTCCAATATCAAAACTTACCAGCATATAAACACAGGTAATGGTAAGTGACCCAGATATTTAATCTAATCAATGAGTCCTCTTGCTTCTCTGCTGTTCTTGCTGGAAGCAGACACCACACAGCTCACAGAGAAGCCTTAAATTAAATCTTTCCAAGATATACTAAATCTAAGAGGAGGTAGAAACAAAAAAATCTATACAATTAGGCAGGATTTATGTTTTGCCTTTGTGTTTGTTTAATCAGAGTTAACAGCTTTCTCCTGGCTGGAATTAGTTACATGAGCAACTAACTCCTTTCCCCAGTCCTCCTGTATACCTCACCTTTATGCTTCTCACCTTTACCTTGTCCAGACCACACGCAGCTCACCTGGGCAACAGCAAAAGGCAGCAGCTGAGAGATTTCAAAACAAAGTTTCCCTTGAAATTCAAAAAGAAAGGGCAGGAGGGAGAAGACATTAAACTACCCTGCACATAAATGCAAGTGGACTTTGAGAAGGGAGAGATGTTCAATTACCAAGTCTGCCCCACTGCCCAAACAAGACAAGATCCCGTGCTTACATGAAATATGCGTATCTTCTGCGTGGCTCATCCTATCCAAGAGTCCACCGCAGGGTGGATGAAAAACAGGAGCATGCATGGAACCCACGCTAGAAGTGACAGGGTGAGCAGGAGGAACAGGGCTGTGGATGCCGGAGGGAAAGGCAGAAAACTCAAACATATTGTAATTTGAGGAATTGCCATAAGTCTCTTGAGAGAAAAGACAAGAGAGACACTGTGAAAGGAGGAGGAAGGAAGAGTGGGCCTCAGGAGGGGCTGGTCTGTCCAGGAGACTTCCCGCCTGGCCCCTCAGCGCTTTGTCTCACTGCTGACACAAGCAGCATTTGAAGTAACCAATACTGGGGTTTAAGCTCTGATAAAAAGCCACAATTCCCGTTTTGAGCAAAGAAAAACACCGAGCTGGAAAAATGAGTAATCAAATAGTTTCAACAATGAAAACATATATGGAAGGAGAAATCACACAGATCCGTGGTCTTTGGCTAGCTTTTAGCCAAAACTTTCCAGGAACACAGTGACACCAGCCTGATCTCATTAGGGAAGCTGCTGTGCGGCCCTGACTGCTGGTGCCATGATCAGACCTGTTTCATCCCTCTGTGACAGCGTGTCCAGCCTGCTTTTCAAGCTCATTTGGCATTTGAAAACAATTATCTGTTTTCCATCAAGCACTTCCAAACATTCAGTTGCTAACACTCACGCATCCTTTTTTCATTGCTAAAAGCATCCAGCAAAGCAAAGGTTTCTGCTTCATAAGAAACAGGAAAATTTCAGAAGCACAACAAGGCTTACACTTCAAAAACAGAGAGAAAGAGAAAATAGACTGGTTTTCAAGGCAGCCTGAGAAATACTGTCTGCGAATCTCAGACAGGGCACACATCCTGCTGGCCTCTTGGCTACACATGGCTCTTACAAACTGACAGCTCTACCCGCTTCAGAAGATGTACCCCAACACCACGCAGAGCCACTGCCTGAGCGGAGGTAAGATGGATAAAGAGGAGCGCTGCAAAGGCTGAGACAGGGCTGCCGCCTCGAGAAGGCTCTGCCCGAGCCAGATGAGCCCAAAGTACACTAACCTGGTGACAAACACCCCTGCTGTGGCAGGCCAAGCCCACTGGGATGGCATCTCAGACACTGGATTGCCAGCAGAGCTAAAGATTCAACAGCCCGAGCTGACCCAGCTTACCTATTAATTACAAAAGAAACAAAAGGCAGATTGGCTGTCCCCTGCTGAGAAAGGCTCCTGCCCCCCGCAAACAGCGCTGCTGCAGCAGACAACTCTATTAGATCTCAGCTGTCAGGAATCAGATTCCTCTTCCAGCCCTGCCCCGCAAGGGATTTCAATTAAATTAAGGAGCTAATAGAGACATCCCAGACACAGCCAGCTTCACAGCTACTTCATTTTCCTAGAAGTAAAGATAATTATCTGCTCACCCCACGTTTAACACCAGCCACCTGATTCCAGATCCCCCCTTCCCATAACCTTATTGCAGTCTCCTCTTTGCAGTTTCTTCATCTATCTCAAGCAAAGCCCTTTCAGGCTGCCCAGCTTAGCAGGAAAAAAGCTCTATTTTTTTTTTTCCAGCAAAGCAGCCAGCCCTCGTGGCGTACCTCCCCCACAGGGATACTCATTGCTGTAAACTCCTATTATTAAATCACTTCATTCACCCGTTCTGGGTCCTGCCCTGGCAGAGAGGGGCCAGGCAGCTCTCCCGGGCAGGGAGGGGCTGTCTTTTACCAAGGAAGGAGAAAAAAATAGCTCTGCCCAAGGGCTGCCCTTGGCTGCAAGTTTGCATTCACAGACTAACGGGATCCAGTCTCTTAATGCCTGCCAAACTCTAGGTCACCAAACGTTCATAGAATCACAGACTGGTTTGGGTGGGAAGAGACCTTAAAGCCCCCCCAGTGCCCCCCCTGCCCTGGGCAGGGACACCTCCCACCAGCCCAGGCTGCTCCAAGCCCCGTCCAACCTGGCCTTGAACCCCTCCAGGGATGGGGCAGCCACAGCTTCTCTGGGCACCCTGGGCCAGGGGCTCACCCCCCTCACAGCAGAGAATTTCCTCCTCACATCTCATCTAAGACTCCCGTCTTGCAGTGTAAAACCCTTTCCCCTCATCCCATGGCTCCCCTCCCTGATCCAGGGTCCCTCCCCAGCTTTCCTGGAGCCCCTTGAGGGACTGGAAGGGGCTCCAAGGTCTCCCCGGAGCCCTTCTCTTCCCCAGGCTGAACCCCCCCAGCTCTGTCCCCACAGGATACAGTAACCCGGGGCAGCTGACATTACCTGGGACCGTGTGAGCACAGAGCTGAGGTGGGGAAAAAGATGGAGCGAGGCTTCAAGAGGGGCTGGGGACGTTACACGAATGAGACGGTCTCCGCTGGCGGTCACGGCTCTTCCCTGCTCCCTCCTCCGGGCCCCTGCACCCACCAGGCCAAGAACGCTGCTGGAAAGCTTTTACAGTTACTGCTGCACGAACACCGGGACGCCGATGCCACCCGAGAGCCAACGGCTCTTAAATCCGGGTCTCGCCGACCCTTTAAAGACAAAACAAATAATGGAACAACCACGTTACACACCGCACCTCAGAGCTCCGGGGGGCCCTCAGCCGGGGCGGCGCAAGAGCAGCCCCCGCACCACCACCGCCCGCCCCGGCAGCGGCACGGCGGGCCCCGGGAGGGGGGAACGGGCCCCGGTGAGCGCCAGGCCCGACCCCCGCCGCCCACCAGCCCCGAGACCGGAGCCGGGCTCTGCCTCAGGCCCCCACCCACCTCGGCAGCTCCCCCGGAGCTCGGAGGCGCCCCGGCTCCTCCTGCGCGGCGTTCCCGGTCCCCGAGGCCGCGGGAGAGCGGCGGGGCCGGGGCCGCC
>VXBO01007997.1:62914-113396 GCA_013400135.1 Rhinoptilus africanus
TGCCAAGGGGACGGGGGTCCCTGGATGCTCATGGGCAGGGAGTGTGTGATGAAGCTGGGGTTCGTGGGCAATCAGCGCCGAGGGGTTGGGGGTCCCTGGACGTGCACGGATTGTGAGTGTGCAATGAAGCTGGGGTTTCCAGGCTCGCACTGGCCACGGGGATGGGGGTCCTGGGCTCGGGTGGGCAATTCGTGCTGGGGGNGCATCCGAATGGGCTGCGTGCACGGCGGTGCTCGGAGGTCCTGGAAACGTGTGGGCTGTGGGCACAGTGGGGCTGGGGGCTCTGCGGGCCAGCCCCAGACCCGAGCAAGGCGTGAGCTTCGTTGCTGCGGGGGCCAGCAGACGGCGGGGCCATGCAGGGGGGCTGCAGCCGGCATCTGAGCCACGCAGGGGCTGCGTGTGGAGTGGGGCTGGGGGATGCCACCACCCCGCACCACCCCACAGCACCCGGCACAGGGTGAGGGGTCTCTCCGGAGGGAACCGTGTGGGAAAAGCCCTTTTCTCCCACCTGGGCGCCCTGTGCAGCTCGTCCCCGGCTTGCAGCCACCTCCAGCCTGTAAATCATTTGCTTTTACGATCCTTCCTCTGGCCCATTATCACACGAACTTTATATGTTTGGGGGTGCTGGCGGCCATAAAGCTCGCCCGGTTTCCGGGGCTGGCATGCCTGCCTCGAAGGCAGGGTGTGAGGAGGAGGAGGCGGGGGACACGCTACCCTGGTCCCCCCCAGACGGGAAGGTAGGCAGGGAGGGTGCAGCATTACCCCGGATGGTCAGACCAGTGGGGGCCGGGATATGGACTGGTTGCAGTCCCGGGATGAGGCTGGAGCAGGGAGGGTTGGGAGTGAGTGGGGGGCATTGGGCTCCCCCAGGGTTGGGGAGCAGGAGTGGGGTCCTAGCTCCGGTCATTGAGTCCCTCTTCTCTCCATCCCACTGGGCTGGAGGACCCACAGATCCTCCGGCTCACATCCTCTTGGGTCCCAGAGGGACCTTTGCCTCCCCCTGGTCCCTGTCTAACCCTGAGCCTGGGGATTGTAGGTCCAGGAGTGTCCGGGCCCCGGTCTGGTGCTGGGGGTCCTCCCAGGACCTGTCTTGCCCAGGATGCTGCGTCCAAGCCCTGGACTCACATCCTAAGTGCCCAGGTCGCAATGCACTGCATGGCCTGATTGCCGGCTCCTCTCCCCCCCTGCTGTCCCCGGGGCTCTGCTCCTCCTCCCAGTGTCCCCTCTCCATCTCCTCCTGCCTCAGCATGGTCACGGGTCCCCTCGTGTCTCCTGAGCTCCAGGTCTTGCAGGATGGACTGGGTGTAGCTGTACTGGCTCTGCCCTTTGGCTGCTCTTGACCTCCCAGTTCCACTGCCCCCATCGCACTGGGACCTTCCGCGGGTCTCTGCCTTTGGGGTCACCCCTTGATTCGAGCCCCACAGGGGTCCTCACGGGAGTCCTGTGAATCCTGCCAAATCTCAGCGCACAGGTTGGAAGGGACGGACACCCAGGTGTGAGCAGCTCCTTCCCGGCTGTAAATCAGCGCCGTCCCCTGAACCATCCCACCCCGAGATGGGATCTGGGCCATGAGGGATGTGGGGAGGCGCCGAGGCTGCTCCCCGCTGCCCTCTGCGTGGTCCCAGCTGCAGGCTGAGACGTGTCGTACCTCTGCGGGGGTCCCGCGGGCTCCAGCTCACCAGCCTGGGCTTTGGTGAGACCTTCCCCGGTGAGGAGCTCAGCGGCAGCAGGTAACAGCTCCCACCAGGGTGTTTTGCCTCCGTGGCCCATTCCCACCCTGGCAGCGTGTTCACACAACCTTCCCGGGGGCAGCCGTGCCCTCCTAATTCCCCTTGATATTTCCGTTAAACAAATCGGTGTCCAAATCAATCAGGGGGGTCCTGAGGGAGCAGCTCATTCACTGGTCCATCTCCCTGGACAGGGTGAGCATCTCCCTTGAGGTCGCATGGAGGGGGTGGCAGGGGGGGGCTCCGTGTTCAGCAAAATCCCAAATCTAAGCAGATCGGTTGCCTTTTCTTTCCGGGGAGGGGGATGGGAGAGGCCAGATCTTGCTTGAACAGTCAAAGTAAGTTGCCTTTGCTTTTCCCTGCTCTTCAAGGTCAGCCTAGCTAATGAAAATCAATCTTCCCTCTGCCTCTCTCTGCTGCATGAGCAGATTCTACCTGTGGCCCCTCACCTATTTGAAAGCCGCGGCCGCTGCCGGCCGCCTGGGCTGCTGGCCATCTGCGCGGCCGGGGGGAGCTTCCTACCGACACATAGCCTTCCTGCGGGCCCGGGCACCGTGACAATATCTGTGTCGCTCAGGGATCACTCATTTGGTCTGCCAGAGGAGACTGGCTTTGTCCCGGGGAAGCTGGCTGCGCTCGGAGAGCACGTACCCGCTATCGCAATCTGGGCTGGAAGCGCTGGGGGAAAGCTCTTCGCCGGGCTCTGGCATGCACCGAATGGCTTCCGTCCTCTGCACGCTCCGGTGTTTTGCAGGCAACAGAATTTGGGAGTTTCTCTCTCCCTCCTAAGGCCAAAACCTGGCTCCATGGCATCCCTGCTCCTGCCTGCCCCCTCTCCTCGCCCAGCCCCACAGAGCTCTCGCCCAGACGCCAGCAGCAAGGTCTGGCAGTGGTTTTGGCGATGGCGCTGATGCTGTGAGGTCAAACCTGTCAGGGGGGTGTTGTGTGACACGGGAGTCGTCCCTGCCCCAGCCCACAGCCCTGGGATGGTCCTGACCTTCCCTCTGGATAAGGCCGGTGCCAGCGCCGTGGACTTGGGAAGTGCCAGTTCCCAAAAACACCAGCAAACAGCATGGCGGCCCCGGTGCACGGAGCAAGACGGGGCTCGCCTGCTGCGATGTCTGCTTTCCCCGCTTCCCCCGGGGTTTGTGCCGGGGCTAACGAGAAACCTGCCCGTCTCCATGTCGGTGACGGGGGTAAATCGTTTCCTGGGCTGGCACGGGGTTGTGTGTGGGAAAATGGGATGCTGTGGTGGGAACCGCCAGGACTCGGGGAGTCTGTGGGCTTGGCCTGTCCCTGGCCAAGCGTGTGTCTCAGTAGTCGCAACTTGTTGCTGCTGCTGCCTGAAATGAAACGTGTTCAGATCCCCACCATCCCACTGACCCTGGCGTGTGCCGGGTACGGCACCGGGAGGCTGCTCGGGGTGTGCTGGGAAGCCCCAAAAGAGAGCCTCCTGCTGCGGAGGAGATGCCGTTCCCAGCTCCGTCACTGGCTCCGGTTAAGTCCCAGCTTCAAGTTTCCCCTCCTCCAGAGAGGGCTGCCACTTTCCCCTGGGGAAGGGGAGGGAGGACAGACGGGCTCCATCAGTGCTGGCAAGGGGTGGGAAATCCTCTGGAAGGACACGGAAAGCTCAAAAGGACGAGGAGATGCCGTGTCCCCCTGTTTCAAGGGACGGGTCTTACGGCACTCGCCCTTTGGATGTGTCCAGCCTCAGTCTCCCCAGGCACAGAAGTACTTTGAGTCGGGTTGTTGGAAATAACTTCACCAGGGGTTCTCCAACCAGTCTTTGCTTCCAGGTTTTTATGGATGGATCCATTATAAAATGTAACACAAACGTTTTCTCTGCCTTCCTGCCCCATCCTTTAGGATTTTTAGATGTGCCCTGATGCCGCAGGGTCTCCTCGCTCCTGGAAATGCAGCTCTCTTCCAGCGTGGCTGAACTCAGTTGCGACGAGACGATGGACCCGCCCGCTGAGGACTTCCAGCAGGTCCTGTCCATTGACCAAATCCGCTCCATCCGTGCCAGCAACAACTACGTGGAGAGACCGGCCGTCTGCTTCCAGCAAACCCGCTCCAACCCCTCCCTGTCCCAGCCACCGCACAAGCAAGAGTGGTCCCAGGACCGCCTGGCGTCTTCCACCTTCCAGGAGCTGCACCGCAGCCACAGCCAACAGCACCAGATGCCACCCTTGCAGCAGCACATGAGCCATTCCAGCACGGCCAGCTCCGTCTCCCAAAGCACCACCGCCTCCGACCAGCGGCTCCTGAGCAGCCTCACGCCATCCCACTCCGGGCACTCCCTCATCCGGACGCAGCCCCGGCCCGGCGAGCTGAAAGCGGAGGAGTCGCCGCTGAAGGGGGCGGCGGAGAAGCCCACCCTCCACACCGGCCACCTCTTCATCTGCGAGGAGTGCGGGCGCTGCAAGTGCGCCCGCTGCACGGCCGCCCGCAGCCTGCCCTCCTGCTGGCTCTGCAACCAGCGCTGCCTCTGCTCCCCCGAGAGCCTCCTCGACTACGGGACCTGCCTCTGCTGCGTCAAGGGGCTCTTCTACCACTGCTCCACCGACGACGAGGACACCTGCGCCGACGACCCCTGCTCCTGCGGGCCGGGGTCCTGCTGCGCCCGCTGGGCTGCCATGAGCTTCCTCTCGCTCCTCATGCCCTGCCTCTGCTGCTACTTTCCTACCCTGGGGTGCCTCAAACTTTGCCAGCGGGGTTACGACAGCCTGAAACGACCCGGCTGCCGCTGCCAGAGCCACACCAACACGGTCTGCAGGAAGATCTCCTCCTCCAGCGGCACGCCTTTCCCCAAGACGCTGGATAAGCCGGTATGACCCTCCCGGGGAGGAGAAGCAGGCGTTACTCCTCTTCCTCCTCCTCCTCCTCCTCTCCCCTCCATCCCCCTTCTCCTCCTCTGGCTCCCTCCGCTCTGCAGCGCTCCCCCCTGCCCACCATCACCTCCCGGGAATGAGAGGGGTGAACTGGGGGTCCCCCAGCCCCTGAGAGCGCGAAGGCGGCTGCGTGGCCAGGGCAGCTGCTGGGAAACGCTGGTTTTGCACACAGGGGTGAGGGACCGGGAGAGGCAGGGAGCTGCGGGTGCCCTCCCTGGCTGTGCCCCGGGAGGGCCCTCCGGACTCCGCTCTCAGAGGGTTTCGGGAGTTGCTGCTGCTCCGCGGTGTGGTCCGTCCTGGCGGGGGGAAGAGGCGGGCTGTTGATGCATCCCCTGCGCACGAGTCCTCCAGGAGCCAGGCCTCCTTCTCTCCCTCTTTCTCCAGCACTTTTTGTGGGCGGCCTCTCTCCTCTCACCCCACCGTAGGTCTGCTTTCCCCAAGGGGCTGGGGTGCCACAGGGTCCCACTGGTGGCAGTGGCTTCCCTCTGGGCTTGGAAGCCACCGGGAGAAGTGAGCGAGCTTCAAAATGAGGTGGCATCGTATTTTTCTGTCTCAAAGAGGAAGGGAAGGTGTGGGAAGCTTTAGAAACCTTCTGGCAGGGGAAGGAGCTCTCGGAGGCAGCCCAGCCCACTCGCTTCTGCCCGACTGCAGCGAGGGAAAGGTCCCCTCTGGGATTTGGCTGAGAACAAGAAGCTGGTTTGAAATTGCCATTCATTTCTCAACGCCTTGAAGGGCTGCCTCCGGAGTGCACACCCTGGCGGGACGGGAGCTGCCGCCCAGCTCCATCCCACCTCCGAGCAGATGCCACAGGCAGCGGCTCCGTGCTCGAGCCCCGGGAGCCCCGATCTGGTACCTTCCACCAGCACTGAATTCACTTTAAAAACACCCCCCAACCCCAGCTGTCATCAGCTGCCACTCGCCCTGCGCTTCTGTTCGCACCCGTCCTGGGGGCTCCCCGGCAGGGTCTTCTGCAGCTCCTGCCTTGGGCTGGAGGGAAGGGGGAGCAGAAGGGGGTGTCGAGAGATGGGAGCCCGACCTTCCCTCCCTGCAGAAGTTGCCTTTGAGTCCTCGCCTCACTTTCCTTGTCCCCTTGGCGCGTCACACCGACACCAGCGTCACTGCTGAAGGGAATTCTGCGGCGGCGGCTGCCTGCGGCAAAGCGGAGACGGGGCTGAACCCAGCCATGGGGCTGGGCCATCTGCAGACCAGAAGGAAACCTGACGTGGGGTCAGAGTTTGGTAGGTTCCCTGCCGGGACGATAATCAGCCCAGCCTGTGGCTGCAGTTTTGGGGAGCTCCTCCTGTCCTGGACTCAGCCCCATCTCCGTTTGCGAACACGGGGTGCCAGCTCCCCCTTGGGACCCTGCTGACATCGGCCGATGGGTGGAGGGATTTTGGAGCTGGGATGATGTCCCAGCGCTCGGCTCTGCCCGCCTGTCCCTCCTCCGAGGGGTGTGAGTGCGGAGGGAAGCAAATGGTTCCCCTGGAGAAATATATGCAACGTGTCCCTTGGCTTCTTCCAAGACCCTGCCATCCAGGGCTCGTCCGTCGCCTTCCCTCAGCCACCTCGTTACGTAGAGTTCTGTGGATCTATTTTTGTATATATAAATATAACGTTAGGATGGCTAGGTCTATTACTAATAATATTCATGATACTGCTGTGAATGGTGCCAGATGCAAGGTTTGGCTTCCTGGTACACTTGCACATGCTGGAAGATGATTTCCCAGTCTGTTTATTGCTAATCCTAGACCTTTAGTTCCCGGGTAGTCGGGAGAGGGGGCTTTACAGATTGTGCTGGGGGGGTTGGCTTTGCAGAGAGGGGGCAGGATTCAGCGCTGGCTGGAGGTAGGCTCTCATCATGGGATTCCTCTTTCTGTACATTCGCTACCTAAAAATCGGTGCTGCTCCAAGCTCCCTCTGTTGCAGGGAAAAGCGGTTCCAGGGAGTGATTCATCCCCCTTGAAAACATTATTCATTAAATTATGTTCTGGCAGTGCCTGTCTCCCTTGACCCAAACGGGACCCAAGCACTGAACTGTGGAAGGGGGGATGGATCCCATCCCTGGGGTGACGTCTGTGCCTGGGGCGTGTTACGGACATGACCGAGATCCTCACCCCGATTTCACCCAGAGCCTGAGGGGGGATGTTGAAAGATGCTTCCTCTGTCCAGAGATGGGGAACCCACTTCCATGAGCCGTGGGGAATTCGGGCTGATGCTCAGGGTTACAGCGAACATCCCCTGGCATTAAGAAGGGAGAGGGCCACGTCTGTGCCGTTCGCACAGCCTGAGGCCAGCCCTGGGCTCTGAAAGCATTTGGGTTTTAAGGCAACGAGCTTCCTGGAGGATGCCCTGTAGGTGTGAGTACCCCCACAAGGTCAGTCCATGTCTCTGTGGCAGCAGTTATAAAATACACTGCAAACATATTTATCTGTATGCCAATAATTGCTTGGCTCCCTACTTCCAGGCGATGTTTTGGGGAGAGACTTCCACCAAGAAGCACCCTTCCTTTTGAACACGGTTCCCTTTTCTACTGGTGCTGATTAAACCCCTTCTTCCAAAAAAAAATTTAAAGCTTTTTTAGGGAAAAAAGTTCCCTTTTTCACTGAGGATATGAGGAACTGTCTCACTTGAATGAGAATGTGAAATAGTTCATTGAAACTTTTTAAAGAAAACTAATGAACAGAATTTTCCAACTTGCTCTACTTTGATTTTTTTTTTTTTTTCTCTCCTCTTTTTTAAATGGATCCCACTTGCAAATTTAGTTACCACCTCTGTATCTTTGCAATTCATTGCTTCCTCTCCTGATGGTGGAATGACTCAACATGTGAAGCTTCATCATTTTCCCGGCCTCCGAAGTCATGCAAGCACGGGGTGACCTCCCCCAGGTGCCGGGGCTGTGGGATGGGAAGACGACTGTCCCCAATCCAGCTCCCCAGAGCCAGTTTTGCTTGGCGGTGGCACGGCGAGGCCGAGCCCTGCACTGCTCTTGCAGCCTATTTACCTCCAGTAACTGGTGGGAGGCCAGGACCCCTGCCAGTAGCCTTCTACCTAATGGGATTTTTCTGGGTCGGTGCAGAAGTCCCATTTCTACCAGGGAATCGTGGCACAGCCTGGGTGCAGGGCTGGGGAGTCCGCCCAGGTCTCTTGAATGTCTCGTCTCCAAGAAATGACAAACGTCCGAGAGATATTTTGTGAAATACGGGATGCCTAGAAGGGAATGGGAGAGGAGGAGAGCCCCAGGTGGGCCCTGGGGGCTGCCAGACCAGCCCAGGGCTTTGGTTTGACCGTGTTGAGGCCAAAATGCGAAGCCACATGCAAGCCTTGCAGCTAAACTTCTAGAGAAGTTTAGAGCTGTTGGGCACTACCCTGCTCCTTGGGGCAAGTAGGGCTGCTGCTTCCCACCCATCCGGGGGCCCCAGCGAGCTCCCGTTCCTTGCTCTCAGCAGAAAGAGCAGGCTGGGATTTGCCAAAAGTTCTCCAAGGAGCCCAGCTCTGGTTCCCTGAGCTCATCTGGTGTCGGGAAGGCTGTGGGTAGCCTCTCATCACGTTTTTCCCCCGAGCTTTTCCCTAACATCTTCAGACCAGATCCGTCCTGCTCCCTCCCCATCTCCGGCTGCCAGAGAGTTTGGTTTCCCTGCAGAGAGGACTCCAATTTTGGTTGGGGTTGGGAGCCCCTTTCCTGCCCCACCCTGTAATGAGTCAGATAACATCTGCTCCAGATGTTTGTTTGCAGCTGCCTGTCCTGGCAGTTTGGGTTCCTCTCTGTCCTGACGTGTCTTTTTTGGTTTTCTTTTTGGGAGAGTGGCATGTTGAGTCCTCTGTTTTCCCTGGGATTTGACAAGGATGGATCCGCTGTGTGAGGGAACATTTCTCCGGGTTGGGTGTCTCTGCCAGTGGTGGGCTCCTTTGCCAGGAAAGGCGCAGGGCTGCAGGGCAGATTGAGACAGGGAAGGAGAGACTCAGGTGCCAAAGGAGCAGGAGGCAGGAGCTGCTGAGCAGGACCTGAGCTCCCCCTGCTCTGCTCCCCGTGCAGGAGCCTCCTCTTTCCACCCTGACCTCCAAAGCTCTGTCCACACAAGAGCTTCTGCTGGTTCTTGCTTTCTCCAGGGCTTCCCTTGGTCCCGCTCCCCTCCTTCCCTGCTGGGAAACGTGTGACCAGTCCCAGTATTGGTGAGGAGGGGTCACTGGGGACCAAGGTGGAGTCTCCCTCCCATGCCAGCTCCCCAGCCCTCCTGGTGGAAGGGCAGAAGTGGTCCTTGGGCTTCTGTCCACCCATCCCCTAGAAACATCAGTGCCAGCCAGGTACCTCAAAGAGCAGGGGGGGAGCTTTTGGGGACTCTGCTCTCAGATTCCCATAAAATCCCGCTGAGTTAGCTCTTCCCCATCCCCATGTGTGAACCCAAAGACTGGTGGGCAAGTGTCATCGACCAAAAGATGCCAAAGTACAGAAGAACAGTTTATGCACAGCTTTTAGTGCAATAGAGAGGGATGAGCAGAGGGGCGAGAGGCGCTGCTGCAAGGTTTGCAGGACTGCACTGCACGGGGAAGGAGCACACCGTGCCCAAACTCGCTGTTCCCAGCACCCGCTGTGTTTGTTTGCTCTCTGTCCCTGGCCCTTGGCTGTTTGGAGGCTGGAGAAAGCTGGGAGGTCTTCAGATAGCGGAAGGTCTCACTTTTTGTGATCAGCACGTGAGAGAAGTGGATCAGGGCTGTACCCCCACCCCAAAGCCCATTCTTGGTCTTTACTAGGACGCAGGCCAGGCTTGTCTCCTGTATGGAGCCCACGGAGCCCAGGCCTGAGGGAAGCTTGCAGCAGCTGGAGGCTGCTGGTCGGCATCTGGTCCGTGTGGGCCAAACCAGAGCTGGGATCTCTTTGGGATCAGTTTGCTTCAGGGTATTTCTCAGCGAGCCTTGAGATCTCTTGCAAACTCCTTCTCCCAGAGCGCAGGTTGGGTGCTTGCGTGGGTGAGACCTCTTTCCCTGCGTGGGGTCATGTCGCAGAAGAACCCCCTGAGGGCACGAGCCGGGGATGCTGGGCGGTCCCCGTGCAGGGGACTGCAGGCAGGAGGGACGTGGGACGGATGGAGGAGATCGTGCGGCTCAGTGGGGCAGCCTGGACGGCTCAGTGGGGCAGCCTGGACGTGCGAGTGCTGGGTGAGGGGAAGCAGCGCGGGGTCTCTGGTGGGTCTCCCTCCTGCTGCACCTTCCTGCAGCACCCCGGGGGGCTTCACCATCAGCAGGACCAAACCCACCCTGGTGAGCTGGGCTAGGCACTGGGAGAGGAGGTTTCTCACGCCCTCTGTCCTTACGGCGGCATCAGCCGGGAGGTGTGTGGTCATCCTGGAGCTGGCATGGCCGGCCCTGCCTTGCCCATGCTGCCGCTCTGCCCCCGCGGAGCCCCTCTCCCTCTCCCCCTTCCCCTCCTTCTCCCTCTGCCCATCCTTTCCCAGTCGTTCCCTCGGGCCATGGCGATGCTCTGTGGACCAGCAGTGGCCACCCAGCCTCCTGCCTCTCCGGGTGTCCTCAGCACAAAGTTCTCCTTAGAAGACACATCACCCTTGGCTTCAAAGGAGAGTCTCGTACCAAGAACCGAAGCCTCTAATTCTCCGTTTAATTGGTACAAAGGCATTCTGTACAGTGTATAAAGAGATCCCTCCCCTGGCTGTCTTTATTTGGGTTCCTTTCTATAAGGTATAATATATGTTTATAACCTGATGGCTGTTTTTTGACAATACTCTTGTACCTTTTAAGGGAAAAAATAAAAAAAAAACCCCAACCAAAGTATTTATTTGAAAAGTTTATTTTAAAGATAAGAAAAAAATAACCTATTTATTTTAATGCACCCTCTTCTGTTTGGTTTTCTTCTCTTGCAAAGCTAATAACTGTTACTGAACCACTGCTGAGATGAAAGAAGTAATTCTATGGGTGGCTTCACAAGCCCACTTAGAGCAATTATTCAATAAAAATATATATTAATTTTGAACGTGGTCTCATTCTTGTCTCCGCGATGGCCGGGGCGTGACTCAGACTCCCTCATTGGCAGGGCTCGTGCTGTCTGGGGGGTGCTGGGCAGATGGGCTTGCGCTGGCACTGAGTGCTGGGGGTGTCGTTTTGGACTCCACGAGATCTCCCCTGGTAGCCCTCTCCTCACGCTGAAAGAAAACCTCAAAGCTCTCAGTGTGTGCTTCCAGCCTTCGACTGTCCCACATCCTCGAGGAAGGGTAGGCTCCTGTAACAGAGGGCAGGCTCCTATACCAAAGGGCTGCAGCGAATAGGGAGGGACTGAGGTAAGAAATCCCTGAGATTTGGGGGATTTCAGTCACTCCACAGAGATTCCAACACATTCCCAAAGCCTCTTCTACGGCCAGAAGAGATGGGGTGGTGCCACAGGGCAGTGGACACCTTCTGCAGGAGGAGCTGCCGTTTGGGCACGTCTGTCTCTTCCCACCAGCTGCAGAAGGCACCTCGGTGACGAGTTTAGCCCCAGAAGGATGTAAGTGGGCCACAGCACCAGCAGTTGCTGGGTCAGGCTGGTGCCTCTCATCTCTCCGTGCATATGACAGGCGAGTTTTTCATGCACTTCTGCATGTACAGAGCCCAGTAGCTTCTTCTTGGCTCGAGGGCGCCTTCTGTTCACCTACAGCTCTTCCTCCACAAAGATGGTGGATCTCTATTCAAGCACTTCCAGAGCATGATGTCCTTTCGCACAGATTTGGTGGCTAATGAATCCCACGGTTAGTGGCACCTCCCTTATTCCTGTTTGAATTTGGTGGCTTCAGTGTCTAGCCCTTGGCTCCTGTAGCCTTTTTCCTCCAGCTGCAAGAGTCCTTTCGCAGGATGGTTCTGCCAGGCCAGACCTGCGCTCCAGAGCCCTCTCAACCTTTGTGCCTAACTGAAAACATGTATTCACTGTGTCTCTCCCCATAAAGCCTTTTCTCAGGCTGTTTTACAGGTTTTGCAGTTCTCTTTGTACCATCGCTGGTGTCAGAGCGCGCTTTCCAAAACATGTTCCAATGCCACAGCGTTCAGGATCTGCCTGAGGGTTGTGGAGTACAGATGTGAGTCCAATCCCTGCTGTGACTCACTCTTCCCCTCCTTTTTTAAGACAAAAGATGACTTTAGGCCATCTGTCACCCATTGGCTCCTTTCAGGGCCAAAAAGTCCCTCTTTCTCAGACACAGGCAACCAGTTTCACTCCTAGACGTACAGCCGCCTTTTAACTGTGTTAGAGCCTTTTTGGTTTGTATAGTACCACCTCCCCCAGCCTTCCCTGTCCTCATCAGCTCACGCCACCAAATCTTACTGGCATCTGGGGATCTTTGTCTGCTGTGGTCCCGTAGAGGAAGGCTGAAGGAGAGCTCAGGAGCTGAACCGTAATGTGAGATAAGCAAAGAGGCACAGGTGGGTGGCCTGCACACCATGATGCCCTGAAAAAGATGTTGATTGCTTGCTTAGGCATTTTCCTTCTGCGTAAAGAAAGTCATTATGGTCCCAGGAATTGCAAAACGTGACAGTATTTGGGCTTTCTCTGAAGAGTAGGGTGATTCTTTGAACTGAACGATCTTTTCTGTTTTGCACCTTTGAGAAGACCAAGCAGAGACTCCACGGGCTCAAGCTCCAGGGGAGCCGGTGGCAGCACCGGGTGACAGTCACGTAGCCACGCCACCGGGATGGCTGGGTCACCCCTCCTGGTGTAGCCTAGAAGGACAAGCCATTTTTTCTTGGCTAACAGAGCCAGATGTTCAGAGCTGAAATGGCCTGTACCACGCTGTCCTAAAACCGGCATGGCCAGAGACAGCTCAGCTCCACGAAACCCTCCCTGAGAAGCAGAGAAGGTTTTCCAGAGGTGGATTTCCACCATTTTGGTGTTGAAATCTTCCTTTGCCTTCGGAGGAAGCAGAATGAGCCCAAGCTCTAATCCCGCTGATGATGTCCAGGTGTGATCCAACCCTCTGCCTCTGCTGGAAACCTGTGAGAAGGCAGCATCCCTCGCCAGCCCGGGAAGGCTCCAGGAGAGCAAGGGTAGGTGTTTGCAGCCGAGAGGTTGGCTGTCTAGACAGAGGAAAGAAACAAGCCCTCTTAAGGACTCATTCATCTCTCCCCAAGATGGCTAAATAGGTCGGATGAGTCATGCCCTGAAAGCGCCTATTTCTCTTCGCTGCCTGCGGAGGGGGAAGGAGCTCTCGGCAGCCCTCCACGCCGGAGATATCTGAAGGGAACAGACCTGGACCTGTGGCGGTTTTGGTGGGTCAGGAGGGGAATTCAGCCTGTCCTGGGGATCCAAAGAGCAGCAGCTCTGTCAGTGACTTCATCAGTGACAGTGATGAGGAGACGAAGCAGTAATTACATGCCAGCTGTTTTTGAACTCACGCTGGAGGTGATATGCCTGTAGGAACCTACAGAGCCGGGTAGGACCAGGTGGAAGGTCAAATCTAACCTGTCCCCACAAGCTGTAGGGACCATGGGGCAGGAGTTTAGTCTGGAGGGATTTGCGGAATGGCTTCGCCACATCCACAAACACTTCCTCGCTCGGCCATGGCCATCCTCCACGTGGGGCTGAGGGCAGCTCACTGGCCTGCAGAGCTCTGGCCACTGCCCCGGTGCGGGCAGAGAGGAGAGCACAGCTTGATGTTGCCCCCGTATCTGCCTTACCCACTGCCGTTCAGAGCTGCTCAGTGAAGCTCGGGAAATGGGGCCCTGGAGGGACCATGAGTTTGGGATTCACCTGGACCAGTGCAGGGGGGCAGATGTGGGAGCTGGGAGCCTTTGGAAGAGCCCCGACAAGAACCGACACCTGCAGGAGGTTCTCCCACGCGGTGGCCGCCGCCCTGGGGATGCAGGGGAGCCTTGCTCCCTACGGGCTCCGTGATCCCAGCGATGACCCTGGCCCTTGGGCAAAATGGACAGTTTGCTCATAAGCACCCAGAAACGCCTGCAGTTTGTGGCGCTGTCCTGATATTACAGACCCGTGCTTTGGACCTGCAAAACATCACGAGATTGGCTTAAAAATCAAGATGCAGCTCACAGCAGATTCTTGTTTTTTCGTTGCTGCTTTTGGAGGCTGACTGAGTCATGCTCACAAGCCTCTTTTGCCAGACACCAGGACTAGCAGCTTTGCTGAAATAATTAAATGAGCATGGAGTTTCTCATGTGAACCCAGGAGCTGGTGGTTTAACCGCGGCCCCCGCCGTCCCAGCCCGGGGGTCAGGAGTCAGACTGGACACCCCAGGCGCACGCCAGAGAGCGCAGAAAACTGCCATGTGCAGAAAGAACCTTAAACTGGGGATGATGCACAAAAAGCAAGAGGGGCAGGAGGCCCATCCTCCAATTTTAGTCCAGTCACTGACATACTATTTCCTCTGGACACCTCACTTCTTCCCCAGACTTTGCCCTCAGCAGCTAACTGAGTGCTGATGCACCAAGCGTCAGGGCTCCTGGTCTTCCTGGGGTTCCTGCCGTACCCCTCCAAGCAGCCCCTCAGCCCCTGGATCTGCAGCCAACTGCAGGTTCAAGTTCTCCACCGATGCCTGAAGAAGTGATGCTTTCCCCAGGCTGGAGACTACCAAGATGCTGAGGGGACTGGAACATCTCTCTTACGAAGAAAGGCTGAGGGATTTGGGTCTCTCCAGTCTGGAAAAAAGACGACTGAGGGGGGATCTTATCAACATTTATAAATACTTGAAGGGTGGGTGTCAGGAGGATGGGGCCAGGCTCTTTTCAGTGGTGCCCAGGGACAGGACAAGGGGGAACGGGCACAAACTTGACCATGGGAAGTTCCACCTAAACCTGAGGAGGAACTTCTTTCCCTTGAGGGTGGCAGAGCCCTGGCCCAGGCTGCCCAGGGAGGTGGGGGAGTCTCCGTCTCTGGAGACATCCCAAACCCGCCTGGAGGCGTTCCTGTGCCCCCTGCTCTGGGTGACCCTGCTCTGGCCGGGGGTGGGACTGGATGGTCTCCAGAGGGCCCTTCCAGCCCCTGCCACTCCGTGATTCTGTGACTCTGTGAGACCTGCTCGCCCAGGCACTCCTGTGGCATCCTCCCTATCCATGTTTCTGGTGCTTGGGAAGCGGCTGAGGTTGAGGATATTTCTTCCAGGCGTGTTTGGAGCAAAATTGTTTTCCTGAAATGAAACTCAAACTCCAAATTCTCATGGGTAGCTTCTGAAGGATTTATTTCCTGTATCCACTTCCCCTGTGCCTTGCTGTTATTCATAAGGACATTTGCATGAAACAGTAGGATCTCAGTCTTTTGATGTGCAATTATCATCTGCAGAAATGACTAATCAATTAAAGACAGTCACTACCAGGCTTTCTATTTTTTTCTTTCTCATTGAAACCAGAGCAAATGTGCCCTTTTTCTCAGGAAAATGCTGTTTTTTTTCCAGCCATCACTGCTGAAAACTTCCCGACGGATCTGAAAATTACATCATGCCCTTCTTGGTCCCCGCTGTTGTCACCATCGGCGCTGAGCTGGCTGTGCCGCTGGCAGTGAGCAAGCCTGTGTCACCAGCCCTGCCAGCTCCGCGGGGCCAGCGGGAGCGGGGAGATGCCAGGAATGGCTCAGATGGCACCTGGGGAGCAGCTCCGGCAGGTACAGAGGTGCTCAGAGGTGTGAGCAGGCACGAAGGGATTTCATCCTAGCGGTGGTCCACCATGAGAGGGTTCAGCTCGAGGAGAGGTTGGGCTTAAACTGCGGGGGAATTCGGATGTGACGGGTTCAGGCTGTCTTTAACCACAACGCCATCCAAAATGTGGGATTCTCCGGCAGGAGGCAGGAGGGCTGGGTGGCCTCTCCCAGCGGCAGGAGGTGACGTTGGTGTGTGAGCGTCCCCATGTCTCTGCACGGTGCCCCGGGCAGGGAGACGGCTCTGGCTGGGCTGGGGAGGGCGCAGGGGCCGGGCAGTGACCTGTCCCGGATGGAAGGGTGACCATGGGTCTGGACCAGGAGAGGCAGGTTCTGCACTACGGCACTGAGGCATCCCCGCGTGCCTACGTGTGCACAAGGAAAATGAAAGGAGGGTCCAGGGAGTCCTGGGTTCGCCCCCTCCTCCCGACTGCCCTGCCTGAGAGAGCTCCCACAAAAGGAGAGGAACACCCCTCCTGGATAGACGAGCCCCTGCTCCAGTTCGCTTCGGCACACCTAGACACCCGAACTGGCCCAATGTTCACCAGCTGAGGGGGCGAATGAGCTTCGGAGCAATGAGCCAAGGGACAGAGGGGGTCCAGGGGCCTTACACTTGCCCCCTGGTAGGTAATGATGGCCACGTGCAGCCGGGAAGGAATCCGCAGGAAGCCTTTGCAGTGAGCGTGCTGGACACCACGGCTCCCCACGCTGTCCTGAGCATCCTGAGGAGCAGAGAGGAGGCTCCCACCTCAAAGTCCGGGTTCCTCGCCTTTCCTCCTCACACCGCTGCTGCTCCCAGAAGCTCTGCGCGACCCTGACAAGGGGCACAGAGCTGGGGGTGGCCGGGGGAGGCGAGGAGGAGACGAAGCTGAAAGAGAAGCAGAGCTGTTTTGTAACAGCCTGCCCCTGGGGAGAGATCACACCACGCCGGAGCAGCGCCTCCCGAGAGGTGCGGCAGGCACGGAGGTGACCAAATGAATTGACACCAGGCAATCCTCGCTGGAGCTAAAGAGACAAAGTAATTGAAAATAAATGAAGGAACATGACACCTGGCTGGCAGATCAGTTATCTATAGCGTACCTTTCCTGAAATAACTGCCTCCTGAACATCATATGCTGAGGCAAAACCAAGGAGATGCACACGTAAAATAGGCCACTCCAGCAGGGACCTGAAGGCCCCTTTATTTTTAATGGAAGTTGTCAGAAGGGTTAATTAGATGGCGCACAGCACTGCCCTCTGTCTGGGGTATCGGCTCCCCTTGCCACCAATGGGTCCTGCCCACCAGGTACAAGGTGCCCTGTCGTTCTTGTCCTTGGGCAAACACTTGGGTCACAGACCAACGCAAGCGGGGGTTTTCCTGGCTCTCCAGCCTCAGAGGGACATCCCAACACCCCAGGAAGAGCCAGGATGGGGTGCTCTTCCCCCACGGGGCTTTGCGTAATTAGGGTAGGGGGGGAGCCAACAACTCGTCTAAGCTCAAAAAAGCCCCCAAGAGGCCTTTAAAGAGGGTCATACACAAGCCACTGACCCCAAACTGGTAGTCCACAAGGATTGTTCAAGAGTGTTTTACTCCTGACGGGACACAGCTTTTGTCCGGCAGAGCCTGGGGGGGGCTGTCCCTCCCTCTGCGGGGAGGTGGAGGCAAAGGCGAGGAGGGGGGCAGGTCCGGGTGGGATTGGGTTGGGCAATCCTGCTTGTGCTGGGCATCAAACTCTTCAAACAGCAGCCAAACCCACACCGATCACATCACCCCACCGGCCCTTTCCATTGCTTACCCAGGGTGCGGGTCGATCACCCCTTCCCCCTGCAGACCCTGGGACAGAGGAGCTGCTCAGCACCTGGGGGGCCATGAGGTTTAGCTGGATTTGGCTGCTGAGCTCAGAGCCCAGTGGCCCAGGCACTGCATGGCTTGCACCATGGTGGCCGGTGGCATGGCCATGCCCTCTCCCGCACCCCTTGGATGTCGGAAGCGATGGCACCATCAGCCTGGCCCTGCCACGCAGTCCCGGGCTGCCTTGCTCTGTCATGATGCGGCACCAAGCGCCATGGGGACGGGACCCCCGGCAGCAAAGGGAGAAGATCCTGCAGATACCTGGTGGCCAGGCATTGCCGGCTGAGTGGTTTGGGTTTAGACTTGACTGCGGGGTTTTCCTCCCCGGTGAAGCGAAGCTGGGTTAGATCTCCCATTGGCAGCAGTGCCATCAGAGCCCCGCTCTCCCAAGGAGACACCGCAAACTCTTCCCCTTTTCATCTCTTCTTCTCCTTGTTCTAAAAATGAAAGCAAGCAGGGCAGAAAGCAGGCGCCCCTACATTTTGCACAGAGAAGAGGAGAAAAAAAATAAATGACCAAGAGGCAGGGCTGTGCCTGAAAAAAGAGTGGCTTTCAGATACTACGGCCCTCGACTAGTGCACCCTGAGAAGGCAGGGTTCAGACAGCCCCCCACAGGGGGGACTGAGGGCATCCTGTAAGCGGGGGGCAAGGCAGGGACGTGCGCCTCGGCCATGGGTCAGCAGCACCTTCCGAGGGACTCTTTCCCTAGGGCAGAGGCTCGGCCATGCAAGAGGTTAAGCTTTGGGGGAGAGAAATCAGGTGCCCCCCCCACTGCAAAGCAGCAACGTTGCTGCCAGGGCTCCTCTGTGCGGGCCAAGCGACTTTTAAAGGGGTCCCTCCACCACCAAGGAGACTGAGGCTTCGCACCCCCAAAGCACCCTGTCTGTCTGGAAGGGACAGGCATGAACAATTCCTTTCTTACGCTGAGATGTGCTCCTGGTCTTTCTATTTCACCTTCTCAGGCATCCTGATTTTTAGAGGTTCTCTTGCTCACTTTCGTTAAATGAGGCAGAGGAGTGGACAGGCAGCCAGGAGCGCCGGTGTCCCAGCTGGACTAAATTTCATGAAAAGAAAGCGAGAAAGAAAGGCTCTCCCTCCCCCTCTCGTAAATGCGGCTGAAATCTTGTAATGAAAACATGGCCAAGGCTCCGCTCTGCCCTCTGCCCTTTACGGTGAAGGTTGCGAAGTCACCGAGACGTGGTCCCCCGGTATTGATCAGGGCTCTTTGGGGCTGGCATATGGCACCAGGTTTCAAAGGCTGAGCAGCTAAAAAAGAATTAAGTGGGGGCAAAGAGTGGAACGTACCAGATTGAACTCCTGACACGCAGGGGTCAAAGATCACTGCAGATAAAGCGGGTGCTGGAATGGCCTGTGCAATGTCAAAAATAAATAAGTAAGCATTAAAAATCAAACAGCCCCCAGTGCTCGGGCTAAAAGCCCACCGTGTTTTGGAGCGAAAGAGACAGGCTGGATGAGTTGACATATTAGAGAATAACTACTGGGGAAAATGCCCTTGGTTGTACCTCGGGATTAGTGCAGGAGTGCCTTACCTGGAGAATGTGCCTATGGACTTCGCCACCTGGCATTTTGAGGGGTTTTGCCTTCCTTCTGAATGTCCCTCAGCTCCTGGAGGACAGAAAGACCAAGGTCAGAAAGGGAGAGTGAGCTGGAAAGTAAACAGAGCATCCAGCACCTCTGGCTGTGCAGGAGCATCACTTCTTAACCGGCAAGGTGACCGGGATGAGAAGAAAGCAGCAGCTTCAGCAGTCCAGGCTCCGGGGCAGGAAGAGATGGGAGAGGTGGAAGAGTCCAAAGAGGACTGGAAATTCAAGCTTGTATCAGAGGTTTTTTAACTCTACCAGGAGCCCCTGTGTCCAAAAGGTCAAGCCAATGGGCAGAGTATACGGCAAGGGCTGTGTAAGGAGGTGCTGAGGAGAGAGAACCAGGTTCTGCCCCCTTCCATAAGTGAGTCCTTCTTGTGTTAGGGGCCACCAGGCATGAAACGTGGTGCAAAAGTGCCCCTTGTGATAAGTAAATCAACAGCTTCAGCTATAAAGCTCAAGGGAATCTGTGTCTGGTTACGTCCTGGTGAAGGCTGTGGCTTCGGTACCACGCCGAGGGGCTCTTCCTGGATTCAGCTGGTTGCTTTTCTCCTCACCTTACAATGCATTGCAAATGTCAGCTCCTGAGCTGCCTTCGAAGCAGAAAACTCCAGCCTGGCTCTTCCTCCAGGTCCCCAAAGAGGGACAGACCCCTGAGAGAAGGGGAGGGTGCATGTCCCACTCACTTTCCTTTTCCATCACAGCGTTTCCTGGTTTTCACGCCTCTGCTGACTCTGTAGTGTTTGGTAGGACGCGGGTCCTCAGCTCCAGGCACGTGCTGAAGGAGTCACTGAGAGAGAATAGCTGCTTGGTCTTTGAGGAATGTGAGACTGCCAGAAATCCAGCAAAGGACAAGGGGAGCTATGGACCATCTCTGTGCTGGGAGGAGGCTGGTTTGGAGTTCACTGGTGCCTCTTTCCAAGTGTGTTTCAGACCTTGCACAGGAGCAGGGGGACTTTGTAGGATCTCTTTGGGCAGCACAGATCTCACGTGAGGGATAGCACCAATATGTAGCCGTATGGCCCGGCAGCAGGAAGGATGGATCTCTCTGCAGCAATGACTCCATAAAGGACCAAACAAAGAAGGGACGGGTGAGGTTGTAGGACCTTCTGCAGCTATCACAGGACCTTACCAGCCACATCTGTGCTGCCTATTATGAGTCTACCTTTGTCTTCCAGACCAGACCCACCATAGCCTTCACTGGAGCCCTCAGCCCCACGCTGGGAGCGCTGGGGTGGGACATACTCGGAGTACATTCAGTTTGTTATGGGAGCCCAAGCTTCACGCGGTCTGGATGGGCTGGGAGCAGGCAGGGCTGGGAAGGCGGCAGACAGCTCAAGTTTTTCCTTCCTGAGTGTGTGGTGGATGCTTTATGTCCAAGCCACAGCAGGTTGAAGACCTTAAGCCTGATTTTCAAGCTCCCTCCTCACCTCCACTTGCAATGCCAGCCTTTGTGATCTGCTGAGGGTGAAAGGTACATGGCCTGGAGGGAGAAGGCATGAAAAGGGAGAAGCCTCTCAGTTAAAGGGCTTACCCAGGGCATCCTGTGGTTGTTTCGGTTCTCCCCAGCCCTGCGGTGCTCTGTGGGAAGCCACATGGCAGTGCTGCAGCTTCGTCCCTCGCTCCTGTCTGGGGCAGGTGAAAGAATAACGCCTCACAGGGTGGGCTCATCTCCAGCTTCACTAAAGCCCCCCAGATGTCTCGTGTTCAGCGCTGAGGGTCTGTGGCTCTTTGAACAAATTAGTGAGCTTGTTTTCCCATCTCATTTTTGTGGCCTCCTTCTCTTCTTTTGTTCTCCCGGAGCCTTTCATGCCCAGCCAAGGTGCTCTATCTTCCCCAGCTCTGCCTGCGGGGACACGCTCCACTCTGCTATTTAATGTGTCTCCTCCGCTTGGTTCCTGATAAAATGAACTGCTCGGTGTGGTCTGCAGCAGGGCCAGGTGTGCTTCCAGACACGGACTGCGCATCCAGACTCTTGCCACCACGCAGTTCCGCCAAAACCCTTCCACCAAGGACAGCAAAGCCCCTGGCCGTCACTGTCCGACAGCAATTTCTCAAAACTTCCTCTCTGAGCGTTTCTAGCTGCGCACTGAGAACAGGGACCTCCCATAGCGCTGATCACCTTACAAACGTTTTCATTTCCTGGGTTGTCAGGGTTCAAACCCTTCAAAATTCGAGTGGGCTGAGAGGTAGCTCAGCAGCAAAAGGGAACAGCTGAATACTCGGAGGAACGGGAACGTGCCTGGCTGTGAAGCCCGGTGACACATCCAGGAGGTAATGCTACATTTACCCTCTCCACTGACCCCTCAGGCGTACCGGACAGGGCAGGCAGAAGGGGATTTTGTGCCTTCATAGGTTTCTTCTACATCTGTGGGTAGAATACTCCAAACGGCATATTATCCCTTCCACTCTGTGCTTCTCCCTGGATTTGTACTTCTCATGAATGTTAGAAAATGTGTTCAAGAACTGCTCTACGATGAGCATTCAACGCTTAAAAATGCTGCCCCCCTCATTTTTCTTGGTGCATTTAGTACCAGATGGTAGCCTTACAGCCTTGAGAATGAAGCGCTCGGTAATTGACAGCGTAACATGACTAGCAGCAGAGAAATCTTCCTCCCCTCTCTTCCACCGCCGAGACTCCGCCGGTGCAGAGTGAATAATTTAGCATCCATCTCTCATTCAGCAAACACTGCCGGTGAGCTGCGCGAGGATGATTTTTATTAACTGGACGGCTGGATGCAATTTTCCAGCAAACCCTGTGTGCAAACAAATTGTAGCTGACTGCTGGGTAAGTGCCAGTGCTTATGACTGTCTGCTGGTACGGAGAGATTAGATGCCCACATCCTGTTACACCATCTCCTCTGCTCGAGAGCTCTTTCCCAAGCCCACAAGTAACTTCGCTGGTGAACAATCATGGTTTCACATCAGAGAGAGTGTTTCCAGCTAGACACATGCTCATGATGTTTTTTTGTTCCCTGGGAACACTTGAACAACATCGCGCTGCCCAGCCTGGTCTGTGAAAGCCATTGCGGATATTGCTGATTGGGCTCGTGGGATCTGACCAAGAAAAACATTTATGAGCCCTTTTGTTTTTGCTCCATTTGTCCGTTTCCGCCTCATTCCAGCATCGGGGTGACCGTGTTAGGAGGTGAGAGTGGCATCTGGTCTCGTTGGGCTCCTTCTTTGTCTTCTGCCACGGGCAGGAGAAGTTGTGGCCAGCCGGGGACCAGGCTGGAGCTGCCGTGGTACTCAAAGCCGGGCAGATGCCGCCGGCCAGAGCCGGACTGCTTTGGTTGCAGGTGAATTTCTGGTTTTGGAATCGCATCTCACACACCCGTCGTTGCTTGCGACCCGCTGCAGATGCCAGCAGGTGACTGCCAGTGGGGATGGAAGGTCCTGCTGGCCACTGCCCCCACCGCAGACGGAGGTGGCAGCTATTTTGAGGTCCTCCAGAGCCTTGCAGCTTTGCAGTGGCACAGCTAGACGTCTGTTGGGGAGTGTGATGGGTATGGATCCTGCAGTGGGCAGGTAAGAAAACTCTGAGTCTGTTGGACAGGTGCCTGGAACATTAGGCTGTTATTGGAAACATGAGGCTTTTATGGTAAGTAATTGTAATGTTATTGGGCGTTTTCCTTAAATAGTCCACCGCACTCCCATATGCCGGCAGCTGACGCTGGAGGGAGAGGTGTGTGCAAGCGCAAAAAAAAAAAAAGGAAGGTGAAGTGGTTTTGTTCGGATGGGATGTAAGATGGAGACCTGGGGCAGCCGTGGCGACCAAAGTCTCTCTGGCTCTTTTCCTGAGCCGAGGGGTGTGTGTCCCTGCTGCCCTGGACCCTCTCCAGCTCCAAGAGCTCTTTTCCAGCTCCCTACGAGTTCCTGTGTGCTCGCAGATGGATGCGGTATTCTTCTCCTCTTCCTGCCCTTGGTCGGAGCAGGGAAGCACTTGAAGAGATGCAGAAGATGATAGCGAACCCTTCGGCAGCAGGGGCGTGTTGTGAGCAGAGAGCTCGTCTTCAGCAGGAGTGGAAAACGCCACCATGTTAAGCTGGGTCTGGAATGGGCTGGTGCTCGTCCGCATGGCACAGCTCCACGAAGCCTGCACTTGTGAAGCCCTCATGGCATTTGGAGATCACTGGTGCTTGGTCATTCCTGGCAGCCTTGTAAGTAAGTATGGAGTTTTATAGGGATGCAAGACCCCTGATCTCCTCAGCTTTGAAATGCCTGCTTCGCCCTGCTGTATTCTCCCAGTGGAGTGGGATATGCACCTTCTGCAGAGAAAAACAAAATAAACACCCCAGAAATGCAAGCAAGAGTCTTGATCCACCTCTTCTTTTCCAAGAATCAGCATAATCCCCAAAGACCCAAATGCTGAGTCTTTGTCAGTGTCCCTGGATGTGGCGGTCACCATGGAAAGACAAAGCTCTAGTGTGAAGTCCCCTCTGGTTTCTCCATAGAGCCTGGCGAGACGTCACTGCCAGACGGCCCAGCGCAGGAGACCACCCTCTCTCCCTCCCCCGTGATGGTGGGCCAGAGCTTGCCTGCGTTTGGTAGCTCATCGGGTCACCATCGGGGCTGTCGGCATCTTTGGGAAAGCCCAGCCCAGCCACATGCCGGTGGGTATGTACGAACTGACCCTTTGGGCTCTTAGTGATGTGACACTGGATGCACGTTCCTGAGATCCCAGCCAGGGGAAGCCTTTTTGCATCCTGGGAGGTGGGCATGGGCATCTGAGGGGTTTGTGGCACTGCACGTTGTGGAGGCATCCAGGTCAGAGCAGGTAGGGCTTTGAGATCAGCAACGATGTTGTGCTGATGTGATATTTGTCCTTTCCTGAGCGCCTAAGGAAGAATAAGAGCATCCCTAGAGCTGGAACCAGCAAGAACAGCTACGGCAAGTAGGCCACCCTTGCTTGAAATAGCCCATGGGGCAGGATTAGCATCATTTCCCTCGAGGAGCATCCTAAGCATTAAGAGATCTCCCTGGCAAATTTGATATTTTTATTTTTTCTCATATCCAGCCTAAAAAATATGAGACCTTTGCTCTTCACCAGCCACCCTTCCCGACTCTCTCTCCTGTACAGGACTGTAAGTAACACCCCGTCACTCCTCAGGCTCGTGGCTGGTCCTGGAGTTACTCACAAGCGATGAGCCATTTCCATGCGCACATCGTCACCCTACAGTTGTCCACAAAAGCCGGGCTGCCAATATCTGACAGCTATAAATAGCCCAGAGCTTGTAGGAGGCAGGAAAACACCTTTGAACTCTCCTGGAATCTAATGGAACTGGAGAGCTGCAAAGGCACAAACCATAAATATTTGGCTAAAAATNGTGAGAGCGGGCAAGTAGCCATGGGCACTGACCAGTCCCATCGCAAGCTCTAATGGTGATGCCCTTTGTGGGCGGGAGGGAGCTGGGGAAGGTTTGATTTGAGACCAAGAGATGGGAGCAGAAGGGACCCCACCGCCTCTTTTTGGGACTCACTTTTGCCCGCGCTGTCCCAACCTTCCTGCTGCCCGTCTCTCACCTTCCTCCCCATCAGCCCACCCTCCTCCTCCTCCTCCTCCTCCTCCCGTCGTCCTGGAAACCAGAGGCCAGGATGCCTCGCCCCGGGTGACAGCCCCACAACAAAGGCGGCTTTCACGGTGCTGGCGGGACGGGGTCGTCCCCAGCGCCCCTTCCTCCCCGCTCCCCACGCACAATGCGGGGCGGCCAGTGCTGGGGGTGGCCCGAAGCCCTGGGGGATGCCCAGCGCCGGCCAGCCCCGGCGGGTCCTGCCTTCTCCCCCCTCGCCGCCTCCTCCCTTTCACGTTTCGCAGGTCAGGGGACAGGGTTCACGGGCTCCTCTCGGCGATGGGGCGAAGGTGGATTAAGGAGGGGGCAAGGGCTCATTCTTGTCCCTGTTGCAGGGTGGAGACCGGGTCAGGCGTCCTCGAAACCCCTCACACACCCTGGTGGGTCCCCAAGTGTCATTCAGCGTGAAGGAAGTTGTCCATCAAAGCTGGGAGACTGTGGGAATACCTGCGGGCAGTTTGCAGGCCAGGAGATAGGGATCATCTCGGGAGGCAAACTTCTAACTCTGCTGCTTTTCCCTTTTCCCTCTTCTCCCATAGATAAGTCACACTTTCCTGGGCTCATCAGAACCAAGGAACTCCCTGGTGCAAGCCTGGAAACAATTTCCCTGAAGCAAAACTTTGCATTTTCTTGGGTAAAGCACGGGGGCTGGAGAGCTATTGCAGGGAAAAATCTGATCTGCAGATAAAGATGGGTCTGCCAGCTCTTCCTGCCTAAACCAGAAGTAAATCTGCCTCAAAGGCCCAGAAATGTCAGATACACAGCAAGTGCAGGTACATCATTTTGGAGGCAGAGAGACCGCTGAGGCAAATAGGCTTTCCCAAAAATATGAGGCAATAAAGAAGAAACCCTCCACAAAGACACGCAAAACCTTTCGGACACGTACTGCTGGGCAGGAGGGTGCAGAACGCTTTAGGAAACACACACCAGCAGGTTTGCCCCTAATTATCACATCTGCTTTCTGTGTGTAGAGACTGACTGGTGAGGGAAAGCGCTGCCCACTTTTTTCCAAGCNTGAGGGTTTGCCTTAAAGCCTGGGACCTGCCGCTTCAAACTGTTCTTTTTATTCCTCAGCTATTGCGTTTCCCAGGTCCTCCAGCATCACACTGGTCCTGCCTGGGCACCAGCAGAGCAGGACGATCCCCATCCTGCCCCGTGAGCCCGCAGAGGAGGTGGCAGCGTGGGTCAGCAGCCCTTGCCAGGCTCCCAAAGGCAGTTTGTGGGCACACAGGGAGGATGGGACCCTCAAGGCTCCCCCCAGCACTGGGGATGGAGCGTCTTCTGCCCTCTGCGCCTGGGTCCCAACCCTTTCCAGCTTGCTGGTGTACCCTACAGGCTTCTAACTCACGCCTGCTTGCTCAGCTGCAGCGGTGCAGCTCTCAGGCTTCCCGAATCCCGGCCTTGCAGCACCCTTCCCGGGCGCCGCAGCCCCGCAGCCCCTTGCCAGGCCAATCCGCCTCCCCCCGCAGCCCCGTCCTCCCACCAGCCGTGCATGGGGGCAAAAGCCAGCAACTGGTGTGGCCTCTGGAGGGGGGACATCCCCCCAGGCTGGGATGCTCCTGGGAGCTCCTCTCCTCCCACTGCCACCTCTGCCCTCTCCTGTCCTGCCCCGGGCCGTGGTCCTTGAGTGTCCTCCGCTTGGGCGGCCGTTTCTGGGAAGCGGTCGGAGTGTGACAGAGGAAGGAGCCGCGGTGGCTGCAGGCAGGGAGTGCTCCTCGTACCCACCCTCCGGCTCCTTCCTGCCTCGCGAAGCTCCGCTTTCCTGCAGCCGGGTCCAAGCTCTTCTTGGCCCCTGCCTCCTGCCCGCGGAAAGAATAACTGCCCCGCGCAGGGCTGGGGAAGAGCTTCTGGGCTGGGGTTGCAGCCCTGGGAGGAAAATGAAATACCGAAGGGACAGTCAGTGCCCTGGACAAGCTGAGCCACGGCGTGCTGGGGCTGGGAGCTGCCAGGCTGTGCTGCTCCAGCCTTTGAGGGCAAGTGGTACCTTCCCACCCCGGGATGGAGTGGCCCCAGGGCTTTGGAGATGCTGGTCCCATCGGTGTGCAGGCTCCATGAGCGGAGCGCGGGGATGGGAGGTCACGGCCACCCAAGCTGGGGAGGGCTCAGCCCCGCTCGGATCACAGCCGGACGCAGCACAGGGGGATCGTCGGGTTGGCAGAGGGGATCCAGCCCTGGAAACACACTGGAGCCATCTATGCCCTGTGGGACCTCGTGGGGCCCCCCTGCCCTCCTCAGCCTCAGCCGCTGGGTCACAGCCCTGCCTTCGGGAGCCTGTGGGATCCGTGTGGATATCTGCAGAGGGATGGGGAGCGGGTCCAGGAACCAAACCCACTTACAGTCTAATGGGGTAATAAGATTCTTTTGGGGATTCACTCTCCGCACCAGCTCACAGCACGTGGGGCCAGGCATAGGGGTACCACCTTTCCCTTCCCTCCATCCCTCCCTCCTTCCTTCCCCCTCTCCCTCTCTGTCCCCGGGAACCTCATGCCTTCCGGGAAATGGGGTATTAAATGGTGCTAATGAACATCTCTGGCAAAGGTTTCAACAAATGGCTCTTCCTCAGCCTGCTGGATGGGAAGGGATGGGTTTGAGGGAGGGGAAGGTGAGGGAGCACGTCTGGGGCCGACGAACCTCCTTCCTCCCTGCGTCGATCAGGGCTGGTGGAGGGGCTCAGAGAACTCATTCCCCAGTGACAGCCCAGCCCCGGGGTGGGGAGGGAGAGTGTCCTGGGCCCTGCAAGAGGAGAAGTGTCTCTGGCTGCTGGCTGGTTTTATTCTCTCCAGACTCACTGCATCGCTGTTCATGCGTGGTCAGCATCGCGGCTGGCGGGTGAGGAGTGGAGGGTGCCCAGAGCGTTTCTGGGGAGGGATGCAGCCAAACAAGGGGTCGTTTTAGCCTGTGGATGAAGTTTTATGGGATATGTCTGCAGGACGGACAGCAATATTGCTCAGGATGCAAATGGGTGTTAGCTGGCTCACGGGAAGATGGGAAACTGCAAAGCCTAGTGACAGAAGAGCTTTGTGACATGAGAGCTGCTGCCCTGCCAGCACACCTTGGCCCCGTCCCGCCCCCCCTGCCAGCTGCTGGACTCCCTCTGCTGCCACTGGGGCGCCCAAGCCACCAAATCACTCCATGTTCCAGGACACGGAGTGGGAGAAAGTTCTCCTGTTGCTTCCTCCCCATCAAAATGCCACCCTTGGCTGGGGCCAGCAGTGGATGTGAAGCTAATGGCTTTCCTGAGGAGTGAAATTTGGGTCCTGCTGGGATGAGGGTCCAGATCCTGCTGGGGTGACGGGAGCCTGATAGCAATCGGGGTGCTGAGGCTCTAGAAAACCCCTACTGCCCCCCCACCTCTCCCCAGGGTTTGCTGCGGGGATTTTTGTCTGCGGAGCTATGGCTTGGGTCTGCAGCCCTGCCCGGCCCAGCAGGCTCTCTCCACCGCGTAGTGGAAAAGAAAATGTTCGAAGGCTCTTCCTTGCAGAAGCAGCCCCTCCATTTCGTTCCCTGGGGTTTATCTGGCTGTGGACGAGGCTGCGGGGATGCTTACACCTCCTGCAGGCTGAGAGGAAAGCAGGTCAGATGGCGTCAGGCTGCCCGGCTCTGCGCGGGCTGGCCCGGCCGACGTGCCCGTCTTCATGCCGGCTGGTGGCCCGGGTGGACGTCGCAGGGCCCTGGCACGTCCCACGTCCTGCCCCTCCGCCGCCTGACGCAGCCCCGATCTTTATATATCCCCGGCTTCCTGTTTGTGGGGTGTGCGGGAGCCTCATCGCTCCCTCGCTCGCTCTTTTCCCTCTTGGCCGAGGGCAGGAGGGAGTCAGTGTCCTGGGAAAAGTAAAACTTGAAAGCAAAGCTGGGCTCTTCATTGTCAGGAGGCTCTTTTTTTTTTTCTTTTTGATGCATTTCCTTTGGGTCGTTTCCTTTTCATTCGAGTGCGGGTTAAAAATATGTTTCCTCTGACATCATCCCGTTGTCCCTTTTCAGAAGAGAACTGGTGCTGGTCTCCGTGAACACCCCAGGGCTTTGCATTCCTCCGACGGCCATGAGAAACACGCCTGGAATGAGCGGCCGGGCCAGCGCGGGGCAGCTGGTGGGGCTGGGGGGAGGACCAGCCAGGGAGAGAGGACTCTCCGACTTTTTGTGTGGGTCATCAACGAGGCTTCTTGGCGCTGCTCTTTGCACGGGGGAAATTCAGCCTCGTTTGCTACCTGACAGGGTAGCGCCTTGGGAAAACTGAGCTCTCCTCTCATCCCAAGCAGTGGCTCTGGTGGAGGAAGAGGATGAGAGACCGTGTGCTGCCCTGCTGCTGCCTGAAGCTGTTGTCTGGTCTCTGCTGGAAAAACCCACTGCTGCTCTGGAGCCATGGGACAAGCACATCCTCACAAGTGACACACACATTTTGTCCCCCCCGTCTCTGTCCAAGCCTCATCAGCCGTGGGCACAGGTCTCAGTGGGCTGGGACTGAGAGGTTTGAGCCACAACGTTGGTGGGCTCAAGCCAAGTGGCCACAATCTCTCTCTCTTCCAGAGGCCAGATCCCTGTGGGGCCAGCACCTTGCTGTCTCACCTGGATCCATCCCAGGACCTCCTTCCCAGCTCCCCAGCCTCACAGGACTCCCGCTGCACACCCATGGGGTCTACATGGCTCATGAGATCCCCTGGCAGGTTCTCCCCCCATCTACCCTGTGGTGGTGAGGCATCAGTTATTGCTCCTTGTGGAAAGGCTGGAGCCGTTGGCAGCAGATCGGTGGCTCAGAGATGGGGTGGGGGGATGAACACAAGGGTTGCTAGAAAAACCAAGACCTTTGCTCCATTCCAGCTGCAACTCCATGGGAGAGAAGCTGGAGCTGTTCCCTCTCCGGAGCCCACTGGGGATGGGGGTGAGGCTCGAGCGTTTCTCCCTGGGTTGCCGCACACATGCTGAGAGGTCCCAGGGATCCCGGAGGGAGGGTTATGGCCAGCGGCCCCAGATATTTATACAGCTGTGGCTTCGCGCTCTTTGCTTTGTGCTGGGTGGCCCTGAACTTCCATGAAATATTTGGCGTGTGGGGCAGAGGGGCCGTGCAGCCATGCCTTGTGCTGCCGGCCTGGACGGGGAGTCAGGAGAGTAGCTGGCCTGCTCTCTGATGGCCGAAGTTGCTGAGAAAGGATTTCTCCCCAAGCTCTCGCCGTTTTCCCAGCCTGATGAAAGCTTGCGGGAAGTGAGAGGCCAAATGACTATTTTAGAGCTTCTCACTCCAAAAAGGCCATTTTGCTGTGCCGATCAGCTTCAGCGCGAGCTTCAGGAGGGAAAAGTTGTTCTAAGAAAAATGTGTCTGTGGAAAAATGGG
This sequence comes from Rhinoptilus africanus, assembly GCA_013400135.1. Lineage (NCBI taxonomy): Eukaryota > Metazoa > Chordata > Aves > Charadriiformes > Glareolidae > Rhinoptilus > Rhinoptilus africanus. The sequence goes on from VXBO01007997.1 coordinate 92,482, forward strand.
ACGTTTCAACTACTTCCAAACATGTTTTTAATGAGGAGAGATCTGGAGGAGTGGAACAGCTCCAGTTCAAGTGAGCCATCACTTCCTGACGAAAGCGGTTTGCTTGGGAAGCTCCTGGCTGGCACGAGTCACAGTGAGTCCCTGGGAACAGCCACGCTGGGCTCTCCTTCATGGCCAGGTCAACGGTGCAATGTCTCCCGGCACACTCTGCCATCGCACGGCTCCACCTCTCCAGATGTGCCGCGTCGCCTGAAAAAGGGACATCTTGCACCACTTGTTTCCTTCCCCAGACACCTTCTGCTAGAGACCACCTCATTGCTCACCTCCTCCATCGCTCCTCCACCTTCCCCACAGGCAGATGTCAGCCTCCCCCAGCCCTCCCTGCCTATTTCCTCTCTCTCAACCTTTCCCGGGCTGGCTGACTTCTCCCTGCCATGGTGCTTGCAGGCAGTCCATCCAACAGTCCTGCCTTCCCCTGAGCTGTGAGGCAGCTCTTCCCGGGTCCCCCACTCTCCTGGAGAGCTCGGAGGTGCAGCCAGCTCCCAAAGTCCCAGGCTGTGACCTGTGTGGTTCCCAAGGGGAGGGGTTCTACATCCTGGATGGGATCTCATCTGCCTGCTGAAGCTTGAGAGCCTTTAGGTGTGAAGAACTGAACCTGTGCTGCGCTGCCAAAGGCACGTTCACCCCCTGCAGCTTTGAAGAGACCCGAAATCTGGGGATGGAGACGTTTCTGCCAGCCTCAGAGCAGCACCCACCTCCTAGGTGCAGAGAGCCAGGTGGTGGGACAGGCCATGGGGCGGAGGTGGGATGTGGGCGCGGGAAGGCAGCCCCCGTGGATGGTCCCAAGGGGCATTTGGCTGGGCACGCTGTGCCGGTTGCTTGTGCAGGGGACGGGGTGCCGCAGGGTGAATGTGAGGAGCAGGTTTGTCCAGAGACTGGGATCTGCTGGAGCTGCCCAAAGAGGCACCCGCTGTCCCAGGCTGCCGAACATCCCCCCCGTGCCCAAAGACGGGGCTCCGGGACAGCCCGGGTGGTTTCCAGCCGGGAAGGACAAATAGAGCAATTGCTCCATCTTGTGATCCAACCTGCAAATGCAGCAAAACCGCCGGAATGATTGTGGGAATTGACGCCGAGGCTGCTCCTCTCCATGGCGATCCATCGGGAGCTCCGTGTCCCCTTGCCCGGGCAATGGGCTGGTGCAGAGCCAGGAGCCAGCAGCAGGCTGTGGACTTGTTGGGTCAGCGTTCACCACATCCACTCCCTGCGTCCAGCCTGTCCCACCGTATGGTAGAAACCACCAAAAAAAATCTCGTATGACAGCACCTCTGGAAGCCTGAGGGCCGCCCTCGTGCCGGAGTTGTCCTCATAGCGGCTGTTGGCCGCTGAGCTTTTGCAGCGCACCTTTGGGAGCCTGGATCCACCTTCTCTGCGATGCCCCATCCGGCAGCTGAAGGCAGCAGCTGGATTCCCCTTCTGGGTTTCTCTAGGATAAGAAGCCCTGTTTCCTCAGCATCTCCTCGCGCACCATCTGCTTCACCCTCCCCCCGACTTTCTTGGTGGCCCTGCAAATGCCAGTCGCCTCAGGAGAAGGAGGGAGGGAGGGAGGGATAGATGAACAACTGGGGCAGCTGGTGGTTTTGGGAGCGGTTTGGGCTTGTGTTGAGGCAAAGTGGCATGTGGCCAGAGCCCACGAGTGGGAGTACCAGCCGAGGCATGCCCAGCGCCAGCTGGTGGGCTGGCTGGGGACCCGGGTGTCCCAGCGACAGCCGGTGAGTAGGGAGACGAGGAGAGAAAGTGCAGAGGAACTAGAGAGGGGGAGGCTGGGTGCAGACCTCGGAAAGGGCCGGGATTAGGGGGGAATGCCTTGCCACTGCAATGAACAGGCAGCACAAAGGCGTTATTTTTGTACTCCCTGAGAACTGAGTCCCACCTGAACAAGCTAAAGCTCTGGGATGCCAGCGTAAGGGCTGGCGCCTCCTTTGGACACAGCTTCCCTATGTCCCAGACTTAATTTGTAGCTGGGGTTTGGCAGCTTTGGAGATCCTCTGTGTGCTGCCCTGCAGGAGATCACACTCTGCTGCTCTCTAGCAGCCGTTTCCTCTGATTCCTCTGATTTCCTCTGGTTCCTGGCATGCTTTTGGCATGCTTGGGCTGGTAACAGTGTTTTGTGTTTAATGGCTTCAGCCTCCATCTCACTGGAGCCCAAGAAGTTTCTGAGAGCGAAGAAGCCAGTGGCTCGCTCGTAAGGAACAGGCCATGGGACAAGAGGAAACACCCTCGAGTTGCACCACGGGAGGTTTAGGATGGATATTAGGAAAAATTTCTTCACTGAGAGGGTTGTCAAGCTTTGGAAGAGGCTGCCCAGGGCAGCGGTGGAGTCACCATCCCTGGAGGGATTTAAAAGACAGGCAGACGTGGTGCTTGGTGTCAGCGTTAGGCTGGTGGTTGGCCTCGATGATCTGAAAGGTCCCTTCTGACCCAGGCAATTCCATGATTCTGTGATGCTAAATACCATCTTCCTCCCCAGAAAACCCTCCCCACCCGCTTTGCTGCCTTTCTGTCCTTCTCCCCAGAGCGACCAGGCTTTCCTTGTCTCGGGAGGGTGCAATACACCCGTCACTGCCCAAGCCCACCTCTGCAGGGATGCTGTCCATGCACACCTGAGCACGAAGCACCTCGAGGTGTCAGAGAGCGGCAGCCCCGATAAACCAGGGATGCCCCAACATTTCCCTTTAAGATTCCCTTCAATACCTCCTTCCTCCTGCCAGTGAGAAATGACGATGTGGAGGAGGCAATTACTGGGCACCAACGGCATCTGTCCGTCTCTGGCTCAGGGCTGGGGATGATCTTGACCGACAATGAGCCTCCCTGGCTCCGCTTTAGGGCTGCTCCTTAATGGGAAAGCAGAAAAAAAAAAGGCTGAGAGAAGCCCGAGAGCTCTGCGGGAGAACCAGCAGCAATCTGTTGTGCTGTAGATCATGCAGTTCCCCCTCCGAACATAAAAACAAAAATTAAAACCATTTACGAGAAAAGTCACTTCCTGGTAATTTATGGCCCTTGGCTGCGGAGGAGATCAGGGCTGCGGCACCGGGGGATGCTGCTCTCTCCACCTTTCCTCCTCCCTATAGTATTTAATTTGGGAAAGGTGGTGCTGTTCTGATGAGCCCCCAAGTTCCCATCGCTCACACTCTTCAGAGGAAACCTTCCTGCTGGAAGAGTTTGCACGAGTAATTCAGAAGTCGCTGGAATGGCTTGGGCTTGCTGCAAGGGCTCTGCTTGCTTCGACAGCCGGGAAAGGCTTGAATGAAATCTGCTCTGGATTCCCCGGAATGCCGTGTGAGTCCCTTTCCAGGCTGCTGGGGCTCCTTTGGTGGCTCAGGATGGATGACCCCCAGAGTGAGAGGCTGTTGCTGATATTCTGGTGGGTCTCCAGTCAGAGAGTGGGGACATCTGTCAGAAAAGCAGATATTAAGGAATATTAAGGAAAACCGCTTTGCTCTGCCCCTCTCTGCGTGTCCGGGTCTCTTGTGCTGCAGCCCAGGGCGTCTTCTGGAAAACTTGATCCTCTTTTTTCATGCTTTTTGGATAAATTGCACAGAGCAAGGGTGGGGAAGAAGCACCAGATATCGCGAGGACGTTTTGCTGAGGCGCAGGATAGCGTTTCTCTTAGTTTCATGGATAAAGCACCAGTTTGGGGCTTGGGACATCTGACCTCAGGTCTTTCCCAAATGTCTTGCATCCTTTTACCCGTCCCCAAGGCCTGGGTGCCGCTGCTGTGACACGTGAGGAGTCGCGCTGCCTTTGGTGGGGCTGCTCCTGCCTCAGGAGAGCAGGAGTGGTGATAACCCTCCCTCCTCCCCCCGGACCGTTCCGGGGGCTGGGGAGCACTGGTGGCTATGGAGTTAGTCCAGACAGCCCAGAGAGCAGCAAAGTTCAAAAGCAGTCATTGGAACTTCAGAAGTGTCTGTGGATAACTTTTTTTTTCTTCTTTTTTTTAAAAGGAAAGTGAAAATAATGTGTTTTCTCCTAGCAAGTAGGGCTGCCTGCCGGGCCGAGTGCCGAAGCCGTCACCCCCAGCAGTGATGGGCATCCCGTGGGAGAGTGCGGCGGGGAGGCAGCAAAGCAGAAAAGCCAGAGCTGTCAGGGTGCGGGGGACGGTGGCATGCCTCATGCATCACAGTCCGGGATGTCACCGGTCTCATTGAGATAAATGGGGAGGTGGCCCCAGGAGAACCTGGACGTCAGCTCCGTTTAGCGGCTCGCAGGAGCCGGCCTGAGATGGGTCAGCAGGAGACAAATCGCTCCATGGTGGTGGTGGCTCAGCTCCTCCTGGCAGGGGGAGCCTGTCCCCCCCGTAAGCTGTCAGCGCAGCCAGGGAGGGGACTCGGGGTGTCCTTGCAGGCAAACACATGGGCCTGGTGGTGCTGTGCCGGAGTGGCAGAGCGTGTGCTTGGGGACAGACCTGGGTCACAGGAGTGAGGATGGAGACGTGTCATGACCAGGAGATCACACACGCGTGAGCTGTGACACGTGGTGACACGGGAGGGCATCCTCAAAGGGGTTTGCTAAGGGCATGGCAGGTAAAGGGTGACCTGGCTCTGCTCCAGGAGCTCCAGGGAGACCCTCTGGAAGTGTCCTTTGGACACTTTATGGAGCTCTCAGGCTTCAAGATATGGGAAGTGTCTAAAGTTTTCATGCATCAGCATAAAAATCAAGACAGATCAGGGAAAGACGATGGTCAGGGTGCAAGGGCCAGGCGTGCAGTGCTCCGAATGGATGATACTTCAGCTGTTTCTCAGCACAACGGGTATGCAGGGAGGGAGAGGACGTGTCAAGGCATAAAGGGAATGCAACGAAGAAGAATGGGGCTTTTAATTTAAAATGAAATGCCCAAGGAAACCTCCTGACAGGGAGATGTGTCAGGCCATGGAAGATTACCCAGGGAAGCGCTGGAGATCCCATGGGGGAGACTCGAAAGCAGACTAGAGAAAAGAGCCCTGGTCGAGGTGAGGCGTCCAGCACGGCCGGGAGCAGGGTGAGGGAGGGAGCTTGGCCCCTTCCAGCCTCGGTCACTGCTGGTTGCCTCCAGCTGGGAGTGGGGGTTCTATTTCAGCAGTTTAATCACTATTTTCGGTTGAGAAAGGCCAGTCTCTTTCATCCTTGGACTGAGCTCAGAGATTCTTCGCTTCACAGAGAAACTCATGAACTGAAGAGCTGCCCGCCCCCGACGGAGGTGGTTCCTTGGACGTGATGGAGAGATAGTCCAGCCTGGTGGAGGATCCCCAGGGAAAGGGAGGTGTCATTTCCCCAAGCCCCAAGGAACGGATCCACCCGGATCCTGCCGATGTGTGGACCTGGGCTGCGTTTAAGGCCCACATTTCTATGTGCCTCCTTTGATTCGACTAATTGGGCAGCGAGCTGCAGGGAGACCCAAGTGCCATGTTAAAAGGATGAGATGAAATAAGAGCGCAGAATAAATCATGAGCCAATTTCCAGCATTTTCTTGGCTGAAATGGAATGGCTAATCATTTTGATGGCAGAATTAACATAATTACTCTACCCGCTGGCCCAGGCCGGGCTGAGCAGTGAGAAAAACAGGCTGCTCTTTCAAAGGGAGATGTTTATGGAAGTGATTGAGTGAGTCGTGGGACTCGGATGTGGGCAGAGACTGGCTTGGTCATAGGAGCCACGACTGCCATGCTGGACCCCAGCGTCCCGTTCCCTCTCTGCCGCTGCTGCTTCTTAGGCAGAGCCACATGCGCAGGAATTCCCAGTCAGTGTTTCCACCTTTCACGCACGAGATTCAGTGAGTGATGGCTGAAACCAGGGGGGATTTGACAAAGAAGAAAAAAAAAAAGGATTTTTGAAAAAGAAGAAAACCAGAAGAAAGTTGGCAAGGCTGTGTTGCCCTGGTTGGGGCAGCAGGACCTCAGACCCTCGCTTTCACCCTGAACAGCCAAAGGGATCGAACCCAGGAAACTTTCTTGAAGGACCCAATCTTACAAGCTACTTTGCACCTGCATCTCCTGCTTTCAGTGATGTTTAACTTGATTTTACTGCAAGAAAATCCTGTCTTTGTATTCCTCTCTTTTCTGAGGTCCCGCTCCTATTTTTCTGTACTTTTATGTAAAACTATCGCGGGCCCCATAAAGACAGTGCAGCAATTATCATGACTTCTGGCAAATATGGTGTTTGTAGGACTTTGACTTATCTGAATTGGGAAGGCTCGTCTTGCACGAGACTTCTGTTTTTAATTAGGCTCCATTTTGAGATCAGCAGCTAAAAACTGGCCGCAATAATTCTCACTCTCCTTCTCACCCAGGTGTTTTGGGTGGGATGCTTTATAATGAAATATTTATCTGCATCTTGTGTCTTTCCAGATCTCCCGTTTGAGGATCCGTCTCCTGTAACCAACCGAACTGGGTAAGAGCCTTATGGAGCTGTAATCTCCGTCGGCTCAGGCAGTAGGAGACAATGAGAACAGGTGCAGGGACTCCTGGTTTCATCTCCATCCCAACAAGAGGTATCAGGACATTTTCCATGATGGTTTCAAGCCCTTCTGCTGCTTGTTTCCTTGCTCCACTAAGACTAAGGCGGTGAAGCTATAGTCAACTTGGCTTCTTGACTCTACAGCCTTGATGATGAACTACAGCCTTAGGGCTGAGAATGTCCCTACACCCTTAGGAGCATTTGGGGGTTCTGGAAAAGCTCCTGAGACGCTAGGAATTGGTCCAGTCAAGCCATGAGGTCCTGCGCAGCCCCGTGTTTCTCTGATCCTACCGTAACCTTTGAAAGAAATTCTCATATTGCTTGGGAAAAAACAATTTGATCAGGAAAGCAGAAACCTTTTAATGACAATCTGAGTTAATGTAGCAACAGAGCCTCCAGCCACCCGAGTTTCCTGTGAGGTTATCGATTGTAGAACAACACTTGTATATTGTGTTAACATAGCTCGTAAGGAGGACAATCCTTGTTTACTTGTTTTGTTAACGTTGGAAGACTCCAGGGCCTTCCCACACACATTCATTTGCATGTTTCTTCCAATGAAAACTAATAAAATATTAATATCATTAAAGGAAAGGGGGGAAAGGAAGAGGCCTTGGACTGCTCCTCTGACTGAACGAGTGGGTGAGCTGCATGTTCTCCAGCAGCAGAGCAAGGGAGGATGGAGGGTAGAAGGTGCACAGAGATTTTAACCCAGTTTACCTGGCCCTCATTAGTGTGGCTGCAGAAAAGACTTATTTTAGCACCTGGACCTCATGAATGTGGCTGCAGCAACGACGTGCAGAGCATCCTGCAGCATCTCAACCACAGCCTGGACAACACAGCTTGATGTTTTGCAAAGGTTCCCCTTCCCTGAGCCACGTGTCAAGACTGTGGCTGTCAGAGGTGGAAGAAAACACCTGTAAGTGGGTCTTTGGGGCCTTTTTTGGTCCCTGCTGATTTCTCCTCCTTCTCTCTCATGCTGTTTCCCACACAGAATGAATGGGTTGGACCCATTTTTTGCCCTGCAGCAAGGCAACGGATCGTGCTTGCTCCCACTGGCTTCAAGTTGTGCCAGGGGATGTTTAGACTGGAAATTAGGAAAAATTTTTACACTGCAAGGGTTATTTAGCATTGGAAGAGGCTGCCCCGGGCAGTGGTGGAGTCACCATCCCTGGAGGGATTTAAAAGACGGGCAGAGACAGTGCTTAGAGATACAGTTTAGTGACGGTTTTTGTCAGAGTTAGGTTGATGGTTGGACTCGATGAGCTGAAAGGTCCCTTCCAACCCAGGCAATTCCATTACTCTCTGATTCTGTGCTTATCACAGGGCTCCATGGGGTCGTGATCTCTTGGTGCCAATGCGCAGGGCCCTGGCCGGCTACGCTGCTGCTGCCATGGGCCACCTGCTTCTATTTCCTTGGTGAGGAGCAGAAACACCCTGGACTCCGGGAGCTGAAGTCATGGGCTAATCAGGATGTATAGCCAGCCACCGAGGCCATGTATATTTAATGAGCCCTGTTAAAGGATTTTTAGAAGCGCTCTCCCCATGGACACGACGATGACTTCTTTGTTTATAATTTTTCCCCCCTTTCCTGTTGCCACTAATCACTAACTCTCTGCTCCTTAACGGCACCTTTGGGGAGCGCTGGGGATGACTGATTTATTTATTTATTTACTTGCTCCAGACTGGAGCAAAGCGTCCTCCCTCCCTGCCACCCTCACGGGCGGTCGCAGGTCTCAAGGTCCATCTACACAGCATCCTTCTCCGGGGCAGTGACTCCAGGTTGTGGTGGGCCGACAGAAGTAGGGTCTGGATCCATCCCCTCCCTGGCCGGTAGCTGGGAAAGGCTGAAGCAATGAGCGGAGAGGAAGAGGAGGGGAGGAAGGATTGGAAGATGGTTGAAGGAAAACAGGCTCCTTCCTCCTGGGCACCTGGGTTGGGAGGTGAGCGTGGTGGAGAGCTGCCTGATGGCCCTATAACACAGGCAGATGTTTAAAGTTTATATTTGGTGTCTGTAAGATGGCATGATAAGTGCTAAGCACTGCCGGTGCAGCAGAGTTGGTCCAACAGCCGCTTCTCCCCCTGCCTGTGCCTGCCCATCGGCTGGGTACCCAGCCACCGCCTGCCCTGGGGGAGGGGGTTCCCCCATCCCCACTCTCCTGGGGTTTGGAAGCCTTCCTCTAGGACCCTGGCACCTGCCTCCTCCTCCTCCTGCCTCCCACCGCTGGACAGACAAGTCCCCTCTCCTGGGCAATAGGCTCCATCTCCAGGAAACTCCCCCTTCTCCACACATGATGAGGGTCGGACTCCCTGCACCTCTTCCCAGGGCCTTTCTCCTTCTTCACGGCTTTGCCAGAGAGAGGAAGGAGCAGCCATGTCCAGTGGGAGCCCGGGGGCAGGAGTGAGCTGCCGCAATGCTAATGTTAATATAACACCAGAGCGTCTTGTTTCGCGCAGCCGGCCTCCTGTTGATGTGACCTACTTTGCCAGAGAGACCCCTGCACTCGGCACTGTGTGCGTGTGAGTGTGGTGGCTCCTGTCCTCCTGGCCACATCCTCCTCTCCGCCGAGGTTCCCTCCGAGCCCAGGGAACCACGCGCCCTCCTTCACCTGGGTGCAATCCTCTGGAGCTACACCTTGAAGCTCTGAGCTTCAGTATGACACAAACCCAGGGGGACCACCATCCTCAAGCCTCCCAGGAAGCTCATGGGAAGCTGCTGACCACGTCCCAGGGCAGAGATTGCCGTAACCTGGGGTGGGGACCCCATCAGTGGCCCTGCTGGGGGCTGGAAGACCTCCCTGCTGGGTATCCTAAGGCTCCTCCACCGACCTGAAAGTCCCAGGGAGAGTTTTGCTGAATCCTGAATCTGAAACTTTGGGGAAAAGCTGGAATTCAAAGACTTGAAGTGAGCTTTTTGTTTTATCCCAAATCAGGCTGGGAAGAGAGACCGGGAGCACGCGGAGTTGTGCAGCTCTCGGGCAGCACTGGTTATTCTTCGTTAATTTAGGAGGGTTCATTGTGTCATCTCCACTCACCTGCGGGCAGCAGGAGGAAGAAGGGAGGCTCCCTGGCTTTTGGGAGTCAATATTTTTGATCCATCTCTGAGTATTCCTCTTGGGCTGGCATTCCTTTGCCAGACCTGAGGACGAGGCATCTAAGAACCAGAGGCAGGGGTGCACCCTGCAGAGGGTGGAGGAGCCAGGGCATACCTCAATTCTTGGCCTGAAGACTCAGATGCCAGCCCTGATGCCCTTGGTGACCCTAGATGGATACTCGTTTGTGACATTTATCTTGCTGGCCCTCTTCTGAAGTGCCTGCAAGTTTCTTCTGTCTCACACAACCTTGAACACTGCCAGCTGGAATTAGTTCTAGGAGAAAAATTGCCTTTAAAAAGAAATTTAGAATTTTTTTTTTTTTTTGAAGATGGAAGACAGAAACCCCTGTCTGCTTTCAGAGGAAAGCGTTACATCTTTAACTTCGTGGAGAAGAAAAAGAGCCGAGAGCTGAAACTTGCTGATGCAGGTTCCCAGGCTTCTACCCCTGGTAGAGTGCCCCAGCGCCGCTCAACATCTTCCTTCTCGCGAGGTCATGGATGCCAATTTGCTCGGGAAGGCTGGGGGTCTGGACCTCCCTCTGGCCCCCCGCTATCGCTGCCTGGCTGATGGCAGCCCCCCCAGCCTCCTGTAACGTAATGCAATTAGAGAGAAGCGGAGCCGGCCCCGGCCCCGTGCTCTTCCCAGCCGGGGCTGCTGCGCGTCGGGGCTGCGGGGGCTGCTGAGCGGCAGAAAACTCTCCTTCCTCCCCGCGTTAATTTGCACTTGGTTCTGCTGCTGGCTCTTCCTCCAAGCCATCCGGGAGTGCTTTTTAATTGCCTGGAGGGAGCCAGCTGAGCTGATGAAGGGCTCTCCAGAGCCCAGGTCTTTGCCTTCGTAGTCTTCTCAGCCACCGGCGGGTAGAGCAGCGGGGAACTAAGACGGGGAATGGAGCTGGCTCTTCTCTGTGAATGCTCCCATGCCTCTGTGGTTGGAAACTGGATTTCCAGACCATATCTTCATCCCTCTAACTGGAAGGCAGTCCCCCCTTTCCTGTGACAGATGTCACAAGGCAACCAGTTACTATTCCCAGATGTCCTGCTCCTTCCCGGTATACTGCACTTTGGCAGGGAGCTGTGCTCAGCCCAGGACAGCCTCTTACCATCAGCTGAGCCAGGGGTGACCCTGCTGGCACTGAAGCAGAGGACTGTGGAGGATTGCTCCATTCGGTTCTGGTGACCCCCCCACTGCAGTGCTGCCCCCAGCGCTGGGGCACCAACAGCAGGAGACGGAGCTGTTGGAGCGGGGCCAGAGGAGGCCCCGGAGATGCTGGGGGGGCTGGAGCCCCTCTGCTGTGGGGACAGGCTGGGAGAGCTGGGGGGGGTCAGCCTGGAGAAGAGAAGGCTCCAGGGAGACCTTGGAGCCCCTTCCAGGCCCTCCAGGGGCTCCAGGAAAGCTGGGGAGGGACTCTGGAGCAGGGAGGGGAGCTATGGGACGAGGGGAAAGGGTTTTACACTGCAAGAGGGGAGACTTAGATGAGATGTGAGGCAGAAATTCTCTGCCGTGAGGGGGGTGAGCCCCTGGCCCAGGGTGCCCAGAGAAGCTGTGGCTGCCCCATCCCTGGAGGGGTTCAAGGCCAGGTTGGACGGGGTTTGGAGCAGCCTGGGCTGGTGGGAGGTGTCCCTGCCCAGGGCAGGGGGGGCACTGGGGGGGCTTTGAGGTCCCTTCCAACCCAACCCATTCTATGATTTTTTCTGTGCTCCCAAACTAGCACAAAGCCATTGCAACCCACAAAGAATAAAGGCAAGAAGGATCCAAAGCCTGGCCAGGATTTCTGTGTGTGTTTTACACTGCGGGCTGCATTCCCGGCCCAAGGAGGCTGGAGAGATGGCCGCACCTGAGCCCTGACTCCCGGGGCCCTGCGCGCGTCCGCGTGCCACGCACGGAAAGTTCTGCAGCGATGCTAATGGCACGGAGAAAAGCCATTAAAGGAGGAAGAGTTGAGGTTACAATATTGTGCTGAAAAGTTTATTGCTGCCTGTAGAGACATCAGGTCTGTACTTCCAGGATTACTCAGTGCTTAATGCCGAGTGCCGGCACATTAGTTTTGCCGGGAAGCCCATTTGGGGTTCTTCCAAAACGGAAAAATTAAAGGGCTTCCCTAATAAATGTGCTCTCCAAAAAAAAAAAAAAAACCCAGAAGAAAAAAGGCTCCAAACCCAGCTCAGGAACCCAAATCGAAGCAGCCGACATGGGAGAAAGGCAGCACTGGGGGGAGTCCTGCTGTCTGAGCCGTGGATGGAGCAGTGTTTGCAGCTGGCAACTGCGGGAAGAAGGAACATTTGTACCTGCTCCCTTCCTCCGTTCGGGTCTCTCGAGCCTCAGCTACTTAGAGATAAAATGCAAATTTACACGAGACTTTGGGTGCACAGCAGGTAGATTCGCTTGGTAAATTCTTCTCCCTATTTCACAGAGAAAAGGAAGCTCAGCCCCAAAGAGACTTGCTCACAGCCTTCCTCTCCCTCTACTCTCGGCACACAAGAGCCAGAAGCCAGGCCTTTGGACTCCCAGTCTTACCTCCAGCCTGCTGGGCCACTCTTTTCCCAGCATTTAGTGTACATCTGGGAAGACGGTTAGTGACCGAAATAGATGCAGAGGGGGTGGTGTGGCAGCAGTGCTCTGGGGGAGCGGTAGTGCTGCAGCCCTTCGGGTGCTTCTTGCTCCTGCTCTGGCACCTCACTCCTATCTGAAATCAATGAGAGTAAGGTGCCAAGATGCAAGTTAGACTCTGTGTCTCTTTCCAACCGGTAGATGCTCTAACTTCACATAGGCACTGCCTGGAAACCGAGTGGAGTGTGGACCAGCAGTTTGTGCTGTTCTCGGTAGGTCCTTAAACTGCCCGTGCCAACGGAGAAGCCTTGAGACCCTGCCTTGTGCGGGTTAGGGGTGCTTTGTCTGCTCTTGCCTTCTCCAGGAGAAGGTGGTGGGCGCGCAGGGGTGTACAGTGTTCCCAGGCGGGGGTTCGGTTTGGTTGGCCATGCCGGTGCGTGCTGGGGAATGGGTCCGGCTCGCCTTGGGAGGGGAAGGTGGGAGCTCTGCAACAGCCCTAGGGAGATGCATCCAGCAATGTCAGATCATTCCCCGAGAAATGCCATCTGCACAGGGGATTTTTCTCTTCAGGGCGTCTTAAGGAGGGAGTTTTGCCGGGCGGCGTGGTGGAGCACGCTGTGAGACCTGGCCTGGCTGGTGGGAGGCACCGGCGGTGCCGGCGCGCTGCCCACAGCTGCAGGGCGCGCAGGACGGCCGCAGCCCAGCTCTGCGCTGCACCGCGGCTGCTGTGGGCCTCGGTGAAGTACTGATGATGCTTGGGCTTAAGAAAGAAGCTCGAGGCTGTTCTTGTTTTGCAGTCAGGTCACGAGACATCCAGAGAATTCTCTCCCTTGGTTTCTACTCCATTTCAACCTATCATTTTCTCCTCCAAATGAAACCCATTGTCCCTCTTTCTGCTTCAACCCCTCTTTAGTAAGTCAATGCCAAGAAGTGGATTTGCAGATATGCCATCACCAGCTGTTGCCAACCTACCTTTCCAGTGCTCTGGAGAGCTGTCAGAGTATTTCTCATGTCTCTGTACTTGAGGAAAAGCATTCAGGGTAATGCAGAGTTATTGCTTGAGAGTGCTTTGGCCACACGCGTGCAGCACAGCGGCTCGTGGCCTCGGCGAGATGCCTCTGACTCGTTGTGCTCATTGGGCTTCCCTTGCAGGAGGTGTTTGTCTCCCACGGTGCTTTCACTCCCTGGCGATGACTCCTCTCCTTGTCCTCGTCTCTCACAAGGCAGCATTCAAACTGGCAGAGGGGAGATTTAGTCGAGATGTGAGGAAGAAATTCTCTGCTGTGAGGGGGGTGAGCCCCTGGCCCAGGGTGCCCAGAGAAGCTGTGGCTGCCCCATCCCTGGAGGGGTTCGAGGCCAGGTTGGACGGGGCTTGGAGCAGCCTGGGCTGGTGGGAGGTGTCCCTGCCCAGGGCAGGGGGGGGCCTGGGGGGGCTTTAAGGTCCCTTCCAACCCAAACCATTCTGTGATGATTTTATGCTCCTGGTGGGGGTGGCACAGGAGGCTAAGGTCAGGCAGGCATGGTCCTGTCCTGGTCTTCAGTGAGCCTCCTGGGAAGCTGCTGCATTCTAGTCCTTCTGCAAGCCCTGTATTATCCTGCTTCCCAGCATGGCTCCTCCAAGGCTTACTGGGTTTCACCCATTGCTCTTCCAAAGGGCTTTACGGAAGACCTGCCTGTTCATCCCTTCAGGCTGCTTGTTCCAGACCTCTCCATCCATCCCCACTAACAAAGAGAGGCAGAAATTGTTTTGGTGAGCTGTAGAAGCTGAGTGATCTATCTGAGGTCAGGCACCCACTGAGTTACATTCTTCATCCTGCTGTCCTGATCGCTTGGTGGTCTCATACATTTATTGGAGATTGCACATACTCTGAAAGGCTTTGTGGTCTCCAGAACCAGAGAACCAGATGTGGGAACCAGATGCCTGCTCTCCTTTCTCACAACCATCTGGGCATTCCTGAGGCTAGATCCTCATCCAATACCTGGGGAGCTCCAGCTGGTGGTAGCAACGAGGAATTGGTCCTCCTGGCTCAGTTTTGGGTATAATTACTGTGCCGGGGACATTGTCTGCAGTGGGACTGGAAAGACTACAGGACAGCTAAGCCAAGTGTGAGGATACTTTGGGAAGAGCAAGGAAAAGCGAAGGAAGAAGCAGAGAAAGAGAAGAAGAAGAGGGAAGAAAAGCCCAACCAGTAGCGAATCACTGAGTGCTTTCCAGTGCATAGGAGGGGGTGGCCAGTGGGGCAACGCTGATTTGCATCACTTGCACCATCCCCACTGCTTGGCGATTACTTGGGCTGCTGCTCAGAGTTCATGCCTGAGACTGTGCAGGACGCCCCGTCCCTCTGGAGCGGCCCATGGGAGGGTGGATGGAGCTCCGTGCTGCCGGTCACCTCCAGAGCTGCCCACCAGTCTCCAGCTCCCGCTGCTGAGATGTTCCCGGCCATCACTCCCATCTGAAAGAAAGGGGTTCAAAACTTCTGCTCCTCTTGTTCACCCTGCCTCGATATACAAGGCACCCCTGAACTCGCTCCAGACGCCTTCTGAAGGCACCAGCCCCAGCTAAACCTCCTTCAGCGTGGGAAGAGCTCGCGTTCAGAGCCAGGCTTAGCAGGGTGGATGCTCACCTGAAGCTGGGTCTGAGTCTCTCCATGAGCTGTATTCAGCTTCATTAGATGAAGCTAGAAGAGAGAGAACCCTGCTGTGCCCACTGTTAGCAGAAATGAGGTGACAGGAGAAGAGGGGTTGGTAAGAGAGAGGGTTACGGGGAAGCAAAGGAGCCTGGGGAGCGGGAAGAAGAGTATTTTAACCTCAGGGAGCTGTGAATTTCCTTGCAAAACCAGACCATTTTGGGAAGTCAGTATGTCCAAGTTTCGTTCTCCCAGTGTCTGGGTGCTCTGCCCATGGAGGGATCTCGAAGCCCATCTGTGTCTCCCTCTTTGATGCCTGAGGTTACATTATTCTCCATTTACTCCTGCTGGGGAGCGCCAGGAGAGCAGACACTTCGCACTCCCCCAGGCAGGGGCTTGGCACACAAATCCATCTGTGTGGGGGCAATGCCAGCTTCTCTCCTCGCCACAAATCCCTCTCCTGCCTTCCCAGGAGAGCAGCTCGGTTCACTCTCTGAGCCGCTTTGGGCAGTAGGTTCATTAGTGCGCATTAGACAGGTCTCTTCCAGAGCTCACAGCGCGAGACATGGAGTCGTGAGCCCTGGGGAACATGTTCCCGTTTCTCGGCTCTTTCCCTCTCTGCAGCTCCTTTTTGCCCTCCGCGGGAAACCTTTTGAGAACCAGTGCCAAGCACTTGCTCCCCTTCTTGGGCAAGTGATGTCTGTTCGTATCCAAGGAGACGTTAGAGATAGTGCAGATACAACGGCCCACCTCAACCGAAGAGGGACTCTGCATCATCTCCCACTGTGATCTGCTGCCTGGATTAGCTTTTGATGGTTCTTCCTCAACCAAATTCCCCCTGGGGAAAGCAGGAAAGTTCAAATTGCAGCTGAGCTCGAGCCCAGAGCAGGAAGTTGCAGTGGAGAATTTCCCTCTGTCCAAAGTCTCAGCTCCATCCTTGCTCCATTCCCCCCCGTACCCTGCAGCCCGGGAAAAGAGGAGGGACCGTCTCTGCTGGCAGCTCCCAGCCCTCCAGGAATTGGTGTGTTGTGTGTTATAAATTCCATGGGGGAAGACAATGTTGTCTTTCGCAACTCGTGTGTCAGCTCTCCCTTCCTCATGAGTATTCAAGACAGTTCTCTGATTAGACTGATGCAAATGAGCTTTTAGGGCTGACACAGAGCCTGAGGTTCAGGAGAACAGGATGCAGCTCCTAGCACGGTGCTCGAGAGTGGGACAGCTTACTGGCCTCATGACAGCCCAAGCTTCGCCCTGGGAGATTGATGCAGGACTTGGGCTTGTCTTTTCTAGTGTTTCTCCATCATTTTTTTTCTCAAAAAACTCCCCTGCCTTTAGGGAAGAAGATCCATTGCCCCTCTACTGGCTCTATCTGCGTCCTGCTGTGCTGACCACTGCAGACGGTCCGCAGGTTGCCAAGGCTGAGTAACTCCGATCTATCCATCCATGGCTATTTTCCAGTCTTTTGCATTTGGTTCCGCTGTGGGACAAGTTCCTGGTGGACTCGTGGAGACTGGCTTCTCGAAAAGAGCTCTTTTCACCTGCAAACCAAGGGCCCCGTGCTACGGAAGTCACCCACAGCGGGGAAAAATATGAGGAACATCCAGGCTGGTACCACCGCTTTTCTAACCAGGACAGCACTTTAAAACCAGGCATTTCCTCTCTCCAGTCAAACACCTGTTTCTGCTAAAAAGCCACCCACCACTAGTCTCTCCGACTTGAGAGGTTAGTATTTTATTTAGGCCTGATCCATTTTTCTTTTAATTCAGATCAATGCAGGTTAATTGAGAGCAGCTTATTTTTACTTCTGCTGCTATCTGCCTGCCAAGATCAATACCAGTCATTTCCACTTAAACCGTGGTACCTTTACTGGAACTACCAGAGCGCCCAGCTCTCCCCGCAGCAGCGTTTCACCGACCAGCCCCGTACCTGCGGTTCCTCCTGGGATAATGGAAACCCGTCCCTCGTCAGTCTGGCTGCAGCGGCATCCTCGTAACGCCGGGAGGACACGGCGAGGCGCTCAGCCTCAGCCAGGGGACATATATCACAGCGTGAAAGATTTGCACACTAAAAATACCCAGCGAGGGGCAACCGTTGATCGATCCCCCCCGCGCTGCTGGGGCCGCAGAGATGCCTCTGGCCACCCTTTGCCACTAGATGGGGCGATGCAGCAGCGGCTGCGGCCCCGCAGGGTGGCCCGGGGGGGGCTTCCCCCTCCCCGTCCCAGGGACACCGAAGGGGTGGCTTTGCTCAGCCCAGGAGAATAAGGAGCCCCCTGTTCCCGGACGCTTCTAGCAAGGGATGGCTGGGTGCGGAAACACCCACGGCATCCCTGGGAAGCGTTGGGCACGGGTGGGCTTCCTGGGGAGGTTGCAGGTGGCACGGGTGGGCTTCCTGGGAAGTGTTGGGCACGGGTGGGCTTCCTGGGGAGGCTGGAGGTGGCACGGATGGGCTTCCTGGGAAGTGTTGGGCACGGGTGAGCTTCCTGGGAAGGCTGGAGGTGGCACGGGTGGGCTTCCTGGGAAGTGTTGGGCACGGGTGGGCTTCCTGGGAAGGCTGGAGGTGGCACGAGTAGGCTTCCTGGGAAGTGTTGGGCATGGGTGGGCTTCCTGGGAAGGCTGGAGGTGACCTATGGGTGCTTAATTGCCGTCTGTGTTTCTGGATCTCTGGAGGCAACTCTTCATGGAGGAACCAACGGGGACGTGGGTTTGGGACCAGTCTGCTGTCTCCCAGGGTTTGCGCTTGCCCAGTGGAAGAAGTGTTCGTCAGCGGAGGCCGCTGGGGAAGGCTGGGATGGTAAATGCCGGGTTGTGCGACAGGAGAGGGACAGCACAGAGGGAGTCAAATGTCCTGCATCTTGCCATTTCTGCAAAGCCGGGCGGCTCCGGCAGGAGTTGGTGGGGCGGAGGGTTTGCCCCGTGTCTCCGGCTGTGCGGGGATAGTGGGAGCAGGATGCACGGCCACCGCCGGGTGACACCCGCAGCGCGTCTGGACTTGTCTTGGCTTTTGCTGGGTCTCACACAGGGTTGCAGGGGACTCAGAATCACGCATCAAGGGGAGAAACCAGAAAAAAATGATTCAGATGGGAGCTCTGGAAACTGCGTCCAGCCTGAATTCAGGCCAAGCCACTGTCCCCTCTCTCCATATCACTGTAGCATCTCCATTCCCACCCCGTGTTACTGCACTGGGATGCGGAGCGATGAATAACCACAAGCCCATTATATCCCCTCACCCTGAGAAAGCTGGATGTGGGGAACATCGCCAGAGGACGGTGGGACAGGAGTGTACCTCGTCTGCGTGCAGCCAAACCCAGGCAGGCTGCAGGACTTTGTGCCATGCCAGGTACATATTTAGGACAAGCTGTGTAATTTACGATTTGCATCAAACCCTACGGACAGCGTGGTGGCCCAAACGTGGCGCTCTCCACGTTTTCCTGCCACTGTCCCCCCCGTCTGCCTGCTCCCACCTTCCCTCTCCCCTGCCTGGCCGCCAGCCCTGGGTTATCATCTCACCGCCCTCCAAGCACCCCGTCCTCCTGCGCCAGCCGCCGGGGAGGAGTCCGTGGAAGCATTTTAAAGAATTATTTTTGGCATTTCATTAGCTGATACATTAGTGGAGAGCAAAATCAGATGGACGCAGGGGAGGCAGAAGATCCTCTGTGATGCATCAGTTCAGTGTTTAAAGGGCCTTTTCCTTTTGTTTATCGGGCAGAGGCTGGCTTTAGTCGGGGCTTTGCTGGAGCAGCTTTCTGCTCCGATTGCTGGCTGTCCGGCTGAGGGTCAGCGCTGGAGGCTGCTGGGGATTCGTCTAGCAGTGAAGCAAAGGGAGAATGAACCATCAAAGCCATGGGAAAATCATTCCCTCCCTCTCCTTCCCTCGCAGAAGTCCCTGCTGTTTGCTGCCCTTGCACGTTGAGATCTCCCAGCCCAGTTGGTGGTCAGGGAAGAGAAGAATTACCAGTTCCCTGATGGGTAAAACCAGCGGGCTTGCAGAAGCAGTAGGGACAGAGCAGTCAGTGAGTCCTGGCCATAAATGTCAGAGGATAATGGTTTTGGCCCGCACCCCTCAAGCAGAACTGATTTAAAGGGTCATTAAAAACCGTTGGTGTCCATGAGGGTGGGGCACAGGGGCTCCAGCCCAGGTCTTTTATTCCCTCTGGCTGTATCAGTCAAGGGGATGGACCTGGCGAAGCCATATGTCAGCTAAATGTGCCTCTAATTGATTTGTGGATCTGCATGGAGTGTAAACATTTTACCAGTCAGAGAGCAGCTGATCGGGAGAGGAGGAAAGAGGGTGGTGGGAGGGGAAAGGACAGGAGAAAGTCTGGTGGGAAGCAGTGGGGGAGCCTTGGAAAACGACTTTTGTCCAGACCCATCAAACCCCAATTTACCCCTGCCCCTCTGCGGGGTTCCCCGGTAATGGAGTCACTCCCAGGGCAAAAGTTAACTCCAATTAGAGGGTTTGAAGGGAGGGTTTTCAATCCCACGTCTGCCCGCAGGAGCCGTGTCAGCTCACGTTATGGAGATGGGCCGGCAGCGGGCAGGGGAGCAGCTGGGAGCAGCGTGTGGACAATGAGGGGTGTCCTGGGAATCCTCCCCGTGAGAGGACACAGCCCTGCCCCCCCCGCCTCCCCTCCCTCCGCCGCCTCCTCCTCCTCCTCCTCTCTCCCAGCGATGGACAACTGGCTGCAGACTTGCTCGCACTCGGCTTCTCACCTCTGGGGAGCCCGGTGGGACCCGGGGCACACGCCATGCAGCCTGTGTGCCCCCAGCCCACCGACCGCTGCAAGGGCATGACCTGCCCCACCACCAGATTGTGCCTTCAGCACCTACGCGATGTTCCCAGACCGGCAGACGCCCCATAAACCCCGTCTATGTACCCATCCCTCTGCACAGCCCCTCTTTTGAACCCCTTCTTTCCCAGCTCTCTTGGTTTACCTGGGCTGGTGGGGGTGGAACTGGATGATCTTTAAGGTGCCTTCCAACCCACACCAGTCTGTCATTCCATGGTTTTATGACTCTGCTCACAGGTGAAACCCAGCCCTCCGTGGGACCAGCCAACCTGGTGACACTGGGTGAAGCCTGATGGGAGCAAAGAGGTAAATTGATGAAAATTCTGATGGTGCCCTGCGAAGCTGGTGCTGAAGAACCATAAAACAGGTACTGGGAGAGAGGGGCAGCACGTGGGAAAGGGCAGGAGGGCGCAGGAACGGCCTTAACCCCATGGGTCACTGGGATTTTTCTGGAGAGGTGGCCGTGAGGCAAGGAGCAGGAGCGAAGTCACAGTGTCACCCCATGCGAGAGCCTCGGTGACACCTGAGACCCCCCCGGGAAAATCTCCCCCCGATGTCACCAGCACCACCAGGATGTCACACTGAATTTTCTTTCTCACCTCGTAGCTGCCACCTGCGTGAGGACGGGCTGCTCAGATGGCAGACAGAGGTGGAAAACCAGAGACCTCTAATCCCCCAGATTCCCGAAATTCAACTTTCAAGATTTCACTCCAGAGCCGCAAAGAGCAGGGAGGTTTCCTTTCCGAGCATGAAAAATAAGGTCCATAAGAAATCTCCTGCTTCAACTCAAGAAATAACCGGTTCTACTGAGCCTTCTGATAAAGCTGTGAAAATGATAAACCCGTGAAAGCTACCAGATCTACATCTTCTGCAGAATACTGCGGAGCTTTT
Organism: Rhinoptilus africanus; assembly: GCA_013400135.1. Taxonomy (NCBI): domain Eukaryota; kingdom Metazoa; phylum Chordata; class Aves; order Charadriiformes; family Glareolidae; genus Rhinoptilus; species Rhinoptilus africanus. The sequence goes on from VXBO01007997.1 coordinate 112,917, forward strand.
TATTGGAATAAACCCCAATGAATCGTCCTTCAAACCATGTTTTACTTGCGTTTTCCTCTCCAAGCCTGTGTTGTGCAAAGCTTCCGCTTGACTTGGATTCCATGAACACCTTCACCCCAACAGAACCAAAACCTGTTCATGAAACCCCGGTCAGAAGAAAAAGTGGGGAAATCATTAGGAAGTGTTAAAAAGCATGGATTTAGGGGGAAGGCAGGGGTTTTTGTTGTTGTGGTTGTTGTTTCAAGATGCTGATCTGATTCTTAAATAGCCTTAAACTGGGAAACGACAAGCTGAAAACAGCTTAAAGCTGAAGTCCAAATAGCTGCGGAATGAAAGACAGTGAAATAGGGTAAGGCACGCTTTTTCATATGAACATCTTTTGGGGTTTTGTTTTTTGGTTTTTTTTTGGTTTTTTTTCCCAGATGGGATTAAAAAAATACTAATCCAGGCTTCGGATGTATCCACACTGCGGGCACAGGT
>VXBO01007998.1:0-56346 GCA_013400135.1 Rhinoptilus africanus
TGCCTGCTTCAAAACCCCGCTGGTGAACACTCCTGACGTATGGAAGCCTTCATTTCCAGCTCGCTTTCGCATGCAGGCCCAGACATAATGTTGACATATACTTACGTGAAGTTCACTGAACAATGCCACTTCATAAAAGTCCCATAAAGGTACAATCTTGTGCTCAGAGGAGATTTTATTTATGGAGACACAGAAAGCTGTGTGTGTATGTGTATGTACTCTGTAAAAAGTCCATTAGCCAAGGTGTAAGTGAAATGAATCTGACCCCTGTGTCATTAACATGCTGTCTGCAAAGGTGCCGCTTCAGAGCATTCCTGACCTCACCCCAAACCCTCAGTGAGAACTGAAAGTGAGAACAGGGTTAGAGGATGATTTTTTTTTTAAGTGAATCAAGCAGTGTTTTGTCTGAAGAGAATAAGGATAAAAAAGTAAAGAAAAAAAAAGTAACCCAGGCCCATGATAAATCTTGGTCTTATTCCAAGTCTTACTGAACGCTCTAGCCAAAAAGTAAGAAACAGTATCTGAAATGTTTGTGAGGGAAGGCGGCTGTGCCAGCACTCGTCCAGCAACATCTGAGAGAGGAGAGAATTTTATATGTGATTGCCTTAGACTTGTTGTCATTATCAATTAAGTTTAGAAAGCTCATTTGATATGCTCAGCCATCCTGCACACTTGCCAAAAAGGCAAGACTTCTAAGCAGCTGCGGCCCTGAAGATCTCTGAAATATCGCAAGAAGGAGGAGAAAGGAACGAATTTAGCCAGCGAGGTGATACTGGGTGTGCTGTACTTTTCCTTGAGCAAAGGCGCTTTGGATGGGGGCCCAGAGCTGGCACTTGGTGCACATCGTGTGTCGCTTGTCACTTGTCAATCCTCATGCCTCCTGTGAGTACAATGCAGTCTGGTAATGAACTGATTTTGCTGCATCCTCATCTCTAGCCGAGGGCACACTGCTCCCAGCACTGAAGATGTGCAAAACAGCCCTGTTGTGAGTGGCTTATGTCTCATTCACATGCCAAGGGGTTGACATAGTGGATAACTATGTCACCCAGGCAGCAGCGGCAGCTTCAAACATGTCTTTTGCTCTGTGGCTTTGTTAGTGTGAGCATTCCTGTGCTTTAAGGCTCATGCACAGCTCATGTACAGCTGCACTGTGCATTTGGGGTGAGACACAAGCCACATGCCCACAAGCATCGCTTTCGCTTCAGATTCTGCATGAAACTGCTGTTCTCCATCTCCCCCTGTGCTTCAGTACTCAGCACACTCCACTAGCAAAGATGCTCCTCAGGAGTCAGAGCACTTTCTGCTGCAGCTTCCAGTCCAGAAGATGGTAAGGGGTGCTGGTTTACTATCTATCCTTTAGCCACAGGTAATATTTGACCTTACTGTTGGATGTAAAACGTATTGCTTGTTGCATAAGAAATGTTGAGGGGCAAGCTTCTCAGCAGCTTTCCAGTATAGCTAACCCTGCTACACTGTGATTGAGACCAGCCAGCGTGGATTTAAATTTAAAAAGAAGTTAATACAGCTTCTACCATATTCACAAACCCCATCCCATGAGGGTTAATTCACACCTTATGTTACCTGAGACTTCCAGCTTGGTCCCCTGAATGTCACCTATGTTAGGTCCTAGAACAGCCCGGCAAAGATGGTTAAAGACTTTAACTATATGGCAGAGCTCTTGAGTTTCTAGGTTCTGGATTAACCTCAGTCAGATTAAAAAAAGGAAGACAATCTGATTTGAGGGTAAAAGAAATAAAGTTCTTCCCCAAATTCCCCTGTAGGTGGGCCCACCAGGACTGACTCAGCAAGTCGGTCCTGCAGCAAGAGGGAAACAGGAGGGTGAGAGGGATCTTGTGGTCCTGGCTCCTGACCCAGCTGGCTCCTGAAACATGTTGCAGATATGCTCCACTAAGAGAGGCAATTAAAGGCATTCTAGAAATCCACCTCAAAGTGTGCTGAGAGGACTTTTTCTGACGTGTTGCTGAGGAAGGCTTACACTTGCTTTTGTTCTGCAAGAGCAAGTAGAGCACACACCTGTACGGGGTAGTAGGAGACCTTATCTTCTCTGGCATACCTTATGATCTAGCATAGGAACTGATCCTGGCCTTACTAGGTCCCTCAATATGAAGGCTAGAAGTAACAAAATACTTCTGCGTGGGGAATTTTCAGGCCCACCCTTTGGGAGCTTGCTGGGGACAGAGGGGAGGGCAAGCTCTGCAGGCTTTTTTAAAGTGGTTTCACTACGTTTACGCCACTGAAGTGAGCTGGGGTTTTTGTCCCAGAAACCCTGGGGCTATGGAGTTCTTCAGGGTGCTGTGACTACAGCACACATTTCAAGGGGAAGATGTCCATTGCAGAGGTCCACCACCAGCAGATCCTGGCAAGCCACGAGCACCAGCCTTTCTTCCCTTGTGCACTCCCTCCAGAGCTGTGCACCCCGCGGAGCTCCCAGCAGTGGGGTGACATCCTGCCAGGAAACATCCCTGCAAAAAGCGCCTTCTCAAAAGATGGAGTGAGCATAATCAAACGGTCCTGGAGACTGAAGCTATAGGAAATTTGGTCTCAATTCCAGACCTTTCTAGGGAAGCGATACTCACCCCTCACAACACTTCTTTCCCTCTCTTTTTTTTTTTTTTTTCTGTTAATTATAGGCCCTTGTGAGGCCCATGGGTATAATCAAAAAGCACAGGGTAAGTGGCAGGGATACCCCCTGAATTAATCAATCCTTGAACTTTTCTAATGGAAGTCTGATCTTGCATCCATTAAAACGTCTGTTCCATTCATACCCAGCCAACGTTTTCAGGGGCTGATCCAGACGAATATGTTCAGGTCAGCCTCAGAGTGAGCCCTGAGCTGTGAACTCCAGAAACCCTATCCCACATGCATAGGTCTTAATGTAAAAAATATGGGATGTGTTATCAGCAGGCAGCCTCCTCTTTGCTTTTTCCAGGCAACTGGGCAGTGAAAGTAGAGACAAATTCCATGTAGATGAATGTCAATCAAGTTTTATAAACAGATAAATGGATTCAGCAATACAGAGGGTAATGCTTTTTGAACATGAATTTTCAAGTGTAGGTCTCATCAACAGGATTTCGTGCTTAAACACTTAGGCACTAAATCCTTAGAGAGGATGTTTGTGTTGCAAAGTGAAAGGAAGTGAAGCCATTTAAAAAAATTACAATCATCATCATCGTCATCCAGTCATCTTTCCTTCAGATAGACTGTACAGAATACTGTTCTTTTGAATACGTTCACAAGCAGAAAGGAAAAAATATGAAGTTGTTAATTGCACTTATACTTTAGATCAGCATAAACCAGCACTGCCACCACTGTCGTCCTCCTCTAGCATCTAGTTCACACCTCTGTCCCATCACTTCTCAGTGCTGGCACGAGCATCCTTGATGCTGTATGGTGATGCAGATCAGCAAATTGATCTGCATTAAAACTATGGTTGCCAGAAAAGAAAAACAGGTTGTTTTTAGCCATGGCCATTTCCTTAAGCAGTTCACCACACCTTTTCACTGCCCTATGACCTTCACTTGAGTGTTGCAGCTATCCACCTCAGAGCTGTACCGAGGCCCAGATGAGCACAGGGAAAACAGAAGGAATGCAGGTGCGGTGTGCTGGGGATAGATGGGCTCTTTGCACAGCCGTGGTGACTCACGTCACCGTGTGGTGTGTGTGCACAGGCAGCAGGCTGTGCCTCCTCTGCCAGGCACAGCTAAGTACAAGCTCAATGTTTGTGGACACCCACCATCATATTTTTGCTGTCTTGCCTGGTCCAACTCCCTGTGTGGATTTCCCCTCAATTGGTTTTGAAAATAGAAGATAATCTCCTAATCTGGGCAGAAATTTGGAAAAAATGAGACTAGTTTGCATTCAGCAAAGCAACTCAGTAGCGAGTTGAGACCAGAATCCGTGTTGCCAGACTCTGTCCTGTGGTTTAATGACCAGTCTAATGATCCCCTTCACATGTGCCTGAAAAAGATCTCATGCAGATAAATTTCCAGAGCAATTTGGAGGCTAAGGAATTCATCAGGAAGTTACCTTCCAGAGCTCTCCTGATAATGACCTAACCTGCACCGGGAACACAACACTTTAAAGATGATCCTATCCAGTGTTGAAAACTAAAGCACATGCAACTTCCCTGCTTTAATTGGTTGGACAGTTTAACATGTGTCATTCATGATTTTAGAGTTTTGGCAATGCTTTTCTCATTAAGGGAGACAGTAAGTACCATAAAGTATCCAAAATCCAATATAATTAAATGTGAAGTAAAGTTTCTCTCTGAGCTGCTAGAGAAGTGTGCATGTGATGAACATCTGTGTGCAAAGAGAATAAGACATGGAATTAATCTGAGAAAAACCAAGCATTTGTTGTCTGCAGGCATAATGTCGTACCTGAGTGGTTAGCAAAGGAAGCATGGGGCCTATGTTTCTGGGTTGTGACCCTCTCGGATACTAATACAACATGGGCAAAGGGAAGACCAAATTTTAAGAAGTAACCACTGCATTTCAAAAGTATGGGTTTTGCATTCATTTTTGAGCATCTTTATTCAGAATTTAGTTTCAAATATGATGAATATAATTGTTTCATTTAACTCAGATCAGATATGCAGGTAGCAGAGCCTAATCTTCAGTGTCTCTGTATTTCAGTTTACCTTCCTTTAGGGCTGATGCAGGATTATTACCATACTTCATTCACAGAGGTGCTCTATCTCTTCTAAACAGAATACTTTCATGCTTTCAGATTTCTGGAGGAAAAAACCTCATGTTCTCCCTGTACAAGAAACGGATCATTGCATTAAAATTTAGTACTAATGTTACACTGCATAATGTTTCCCAGTTGTTACAGATTTTCCTTCTTAATTCCATTCCTTGGCTTTGAAACCTTTGACATCAACAAAACCCCAGGTACACTGACAACCTTGTTTTCTTTTTGAAAGTTTTTACTTCATGCCATGCTTACATTATTGCTAACAATTTCTTTGAGGAGGTTAAAGGAAATTACCATGCTCCTCTTAATTGCAGCATGCAACACAATGGAGGTATGTGATTTGCCTATTTGAATTGTACTTTGGTTTGAAAATAGTTAGGCCACTTTTTTAAAACCATGTTTTTTCACCATGTTGAAATTTCAATGGACAGGAGCCATTTTTCAGTCTCTCAAATCTCTAACCAGCTAAAAGATGAGGATCAGAAACAGCTTGGAACAGAAGCTGAAGTAAAACAGCAAGAAACCCAGACTTAAATATCTGAAGAAATGAATCTGTGCTTTTTCAGCTAAAAAGAAATGTTCTAGTTCAGAATTTCCCCCAAACCACTAAAGCTTAGAATAACATACTTATCCTCTTTTTGTCCTTACTATATAATACACTAGTGAGAGGTCTGTACTGTCTTTGCCATGCTTTTTCTTTCTCTGAAGAGAGAATGGGCTGTACTGTTCGCAGAGGCTCTGAGTGCTGCAGCTAGAGAGTCTTGTTTTTTTGTTTAAATCATCTGTACTTGTTTATCTCCTTGGAGCTTTCCACTGGGAGAAAGTTACAGACAGTCGGCATGTTCATACGTATACCAATTAGGACCCTCAAGCCCACACTTTCTCCTTTCTCTTGCTTTTTTTCCGAAAAGATTTTTCTGCCTGGAAGCTTCCCCATGGGCTTGGGAGGCAGATTACACTTTTCTCCATGGGATGCATCCAGTTGGCTGCAGGAGATCTGGATCCTATCTTTATTTCTGCTACTAACCTACTTTGGGCAAGCTGCTTCCTTTCTCTGTGCCTTTGTGCCCTTGCTCACCAACTGAGATTAGAAACGGTTCAGGGCAGAGCATGCCTGTAAAAATTACAATGAGTTTGTGCAAGACTTTTAGCACAGTGGGGTCCCTCAGTCAGTTATGTCCTTAAACTGTTGCTAAAGGACAAATGAGAGTATGATCCCTACAGCTGCTTTTGATCTACATCTCTCAATGACTCTTGCATCTTGTCCTGTGTCATCCTTTAATCCCTTTATCGTCTCGTTTTGTTCTTTCCTTTTGTTCACACCAGCTTACGGAGGGTTTTATACGCTTTCCTTCCCCACCGCTCTGAATCCCTCAAAATACCTGAACTAATGTTGACACATTTTCCCGCTAAATAACTTCCCTAAAAAATGCAGTGTCACTGTATTGGGAGCTCAGATAAGTACCTGCCTATACCAAGACTGTGGCAGTGAAGAGAGTTAATTCCTGGCTTTTTTAACTTTTTTATAGAGAGCTTTTTCCACCAGCCTGAAACTGCAGCTTTGCTCCAGGCAGGATCACTTTCTGTTTGCAGTAGGAAGTACTCATGGTTGTGGAGGACCCTGAGACCAGAACAGTGGCTTTTAGCACTCCATTTTGCATGGGAAACAGGGTTTCAGTAAGCAGCAAGTGGGATGCAACCAGTCTCATCACTTGTAACAGGCAGCGGGGACTGTCTGCACACAGGTAGTTATAAACCGGTGTTTGAGCCCCTGCATTAAGTTGTGTTCGTGATGTCTTCCTCAGACAAATAGCAAGGTCAGGTCACAGCCAGAAAGTACGTGAGGCCAGAGGGAATCAAAGGATGTAGACTAGCAACCTATTTCTTGTCCTTAGCTCCTCACCTGTATCCTGGTGATGCATGTATTTAAAGGAGTACATTGCAGACTTTTGGATGTGGTGTTTTGGTGGTCAGTTAAATCTGATCCTGTTTTCATGTTTAGGAGACCTAAAACTGAACTTCCTAAGATGATCAGGTAAGCCAGTTTTAAAATAGAGGCAGAAAAATATACTCAGCCAAAAGAATCAAAGGTCTTGAATCAAAATGCTGAAAGTTATTTGTATTGGGCTTTGGATTGGGACCCAGGGTCTATTTTTTAATATGTATAATAATGTTCCTGCACACACAGTTAATGCAGTCAATTGTTCTTCATATCTAGAGCTGTTCTACAAATAACTCAGGGCCTCCTGACAGGCAACATGAGTAAAAATTAGCGCAAGATTATTGGAGGCACCAAATCACGCCATGGGCTTGTTGTTTGGATAATAAAGTTCAGAGGTACAGAGGATAATCTCATCAGAGAGACAGGGTGACCAACTCTCCGTTATCATCCCTCTGTACACTTCCTTTTCAGCTAATTAAACCTTAATTCTTCACAGGAAGCAGTTTCTGCAAATTCTGCAATAGCTTGGCTTTATATTATTTAACATATCTTTCTCGGTTTTATCTGGAGAAATAGGAAAAGTAAAGTTCCAGCATGTAGACCCAAAGCATTGCTTTATCTTTCCACTAGTGTATTAGCAACTCTCATCTGACATAGTACGTGCTCCATTCTCCAAGAATAAAGATATATTTTTTTAAACAACTGCTCTAGGATAAAAATGTGGATGAGCTTTGAAGCTAGGGAGTTTCACTATACATGCTATTTCGTCTCTTTAGTACGATAGGGAAAGCACTCTGACTCTTTAGATTTTACTTTCACATCATTATTCACTGCCTCCTTTGTTTGAATAACATTATTTCAGTGTTCTCAACTTCAGGCCTTCATAAACCTCCACCTTCCTTAAAATACCAATAAAGCCAGTGTCTTTTTGTCATCCGGTGGCCCTGTCTATTGGATTTATATTTTCAACTTTTCTTCACAACCACAAAAGGTAGAAACTATTTCTTCGGAAGGAATGAAACATGACAGCTTCCTGTAATCGTATAACTTCAGGAGCCAGGGTTTTAAGAAAAAGTGATCTCTCTCCTAATAAAATCACAAGTGTTGGCAATTCTGTTCCTGCCTTTGACCACTTCATTTTTGTAGCATGGTCTCACAGCACAGTATAAAACCCAGGCTGAATTTTCTTTTCAGAAACAAAATTTAGTTTCAGAGTCAGCATTAAAATTTATGGAAGAATCAGTCCTTGCTGATCACCAATCTCCTGTGATCCCCAGTTCAGCAATACATTTGCAAATGCTTGTGTTGACATGAAGAACCCATCTATAACAATTCATGAATCCCATTGGAAATTATGAATTTGCTGCATATGTGAATGTGAGGCAGGAACTCCTTTTTATCACCTTTTTCTTTGTTACTCAAATTTATCTGTGTCTGTGATAAAATTCTGCACACTAGTGGCACTGAATAACAAATCTAACAAGATTTGCTAATTTGCATGCTTTACTCTTATAAGTAACTTGCTTCAAAATAAAGAAGGTATTTCACCCAAGTGAAGGAGTTCATTGGAAGGAATATTAACTGTCAATGATACTCCTGATAGTTGTCCCTGACCAGCACCAGGGGCTGACTGGAGACTAAGGACAAAAGAGGAATGTTTATGGAGAGCAGTTCCTTGCTCAGGGTGAGCAGTGCCAGGACAGGAGCTCCCTGGGGCACAGCTGCTTTCCTGACCCTGGTGTCCTACGCAGAGGGGCCCCCTCTGAAAGAATAAACGACAGAGAAAAGGATTTGTATTCAGCTTGTTCACTTGTTGGCTTTTAATCTCTCTTATACTTTGCCTTTTAAAAGCTATATTGTATTTAGGAGCTGTGCAAAGCCTGAAGGTGAGTGTATTATATGCCTCACCTATGGGTTAAAAAGGGAGGGGTGTCTGGCTTCTGGGAGGGAATTTGTGTTAGCTGTGAGTGTCTGCAAAAAGTCCATACAGAGCCCCAAAGACCAGCAGCTGGACCTCAGGAATAAGGACAAGACAGAGATCTGAGCTGCAGGGCCTTGATTTGCCATGAGGTCTTCCAGAGGTTTCTGGATCTCATTGAGTCTAGAGGTGGACTCTTCACACAGCATGGGAATGTATCCAGTCAGCAGGGAAGCACAACTAAATCTGGAGTTCAAAGAGAGACAGATTTAAGGTTTTGTTAAACCAGATGTTAGAGGTTTACTACAACATTAAGTGAAATCATGGATGATCTCCCCATGACTTCAAATAGGTTATTATTTGAACCGGAGAGTGAATCCATGTTCACCTAAGCTATCTCTTAATTTTGGCTAATGGCTTAAGCCCCAGTTCTATGCTGTTGGCAGAAGATAGTTTTAATTAAACAGCGGATGCAGAAAGCACTTTTTTGATATGACATGTGTGTGACAAAAGGGAAGGAGGCAATTTTCACGAAGTAATTTGTTCAAAAACATCAAAACCATCAAGAACCACAATGAAAATTTGCCTGTGACAAATAAAAGGAAATTAGATGACAAATATCACCTAATGCCTTGTTTGACTGTTCTGCATACATGAAGATTGAGAATTTCTTTAGATAGTCATTAAGAAGAAGCTGATAAACTATGTCTTTAAAAATGTCAATATGATAAAGTTATAGACGTGGCCTTCTAGTTGTTTTATTGCTACTTTATAGTAGCAATACTCAAGTGGTTTGAATGTTTCATGTAAGATATAGGCCTGGTTCTGACAGTTCAAACGACATGCATGACATAATGATAAACTGAAGGACAGCATGGGGAAATACATGCGCAATGAGTTCATTTGAGCCTCATCCAAATTGTACAAAAAAAAATTCAGTAGGAGCTGGATTAGGCTTTTTAATGTGTGTACACCAATGGATTGTTTAAACTCACCCATAAAACTTCAAATCTTTCTAATAAGAATCATATTTTCAAAGTCTCCTGCAAAGGGGACTCTTTAGATCATGTTCTGTTACCAGCTGTTTTCCTCTCTGGTCTTTCAATTCTTCTTGTGCTTTTCTACTAAGAAATTAAATTCATCTTCCTTGAGGGTCCTGTGCTGGAAGTTGTCCTGGAAGGATATGACTATGAATCTCATTCAGCCACTGGAACAAGATTAGATTAATCATAAAGCAAGTTTATTATGAAATGACTGTTATCTTTCTTAATAAACACAGGTTATAAACACAACTTTGGCTCTATTCTGTTATAGAAAAGAAAAAAAGTCACATAGTGGTCTAAAAATTAGTAGACTAAAAATGCAGTCAAGATAAGTGTGCTTTCTTCGGAATTATGAAGGGAAGTAGACAAAATATTCTTACATTATGGGCTAAAAATAAAGCTGCTCAAAATGTTCACATTTTTTCATGAAAGATCAAAATTAGATACGATACAAGACATAAAGAGCTATCATAGGAAAGGTTGAAGAAATTATTTTTGTCATATTTCAGCTGGAAATGATTTGACATTCTGATGGAAGAACAAAAGAAATATTTAACTGCATTTTATTGTTTGCTCAGATGTTACTGTAAGTTATTGATTTTCCTTGGGCTTGCTTTTATTTTTAGTTGTCTATATTTTATTAGTGATTTAAAAAATAAAATTATTTGGTAGCAGTCTTTGTTTTAGTGGAAAAGACAACTTCTCATAAAAATGTAGGAAGAAGATGTTTATGGCCTCAGTCATTAAATTCCACTTTATTATAGTTTTTATCCTGGAGCTATGTTGTTCTGCCACCAGGAAAATCTGAGGACTTGTATGAGAAATGAAAATTTTACCTTACATTTTCTCGCTTTAAATCTAAGAATAAAAAAAAATATTGTTTTGCTTATAACTTGTTGATGTTCCTGAGTGGCAGAAAGACTCAAATGACTTGCATATGCCAACAATCTTAACACTTCCAGACTGAATTATTTCTGTCTACTATTCTGCTGTTTGACATGAGAGAACAAAGATTTGTTTCTGGATATGCGTTACATATATTTTATCATGAAGATAATTTTGTTTGAAAATGATAATAACTTTGTTATAATAATGAGAATTCTGTTTCATTGATGTTGCTGAAAACAGTCCTAGTATCTCTGGGACTCAGACCTCTCCATTCATAAAATTACTTTAGGATTAGCAAACTGCTGCCCCACATTCAGTCAAATTTAGTATACACATTATTTATCAAAAATGTGAGCCCTTCATCTTCCTGTCCTAAAATTAGATAATTCACTCTATGTGTCAGAAAAGCATTTAGCATTTTACTATATAGGTGTAATTACTATGGTTTCACATGCAAAATGAGATTTTAAAAAGTCTCCCACACAGCAAAAAAAAAAAAAGATAACAATATTTAATGTTAGATCTGCCTAATTTCTAATAGCTTTTTATGCTACATCTTAATCCAGCACTCCTCTTTAGTTCCTAATCCAGATCAGGACTGATACAGCTAGGACCTAGTATCACTGAAAAATGATTCTTGTCTAATGTCTCTGGCATACGTGCAAGCAGAACATGCAAGAGGCTGTTTGCAGTGCCCTCCTTCTTCAGTATTTAAACCTAAAAGTTGACGTTACCCCAGGAAAAATTCTGGCCAGTGTCTAATCCATCAGGCAGTTCATCACACTGAGCAAAGTTTCTTCCACTGGCACTGCAAGCTGGCAGTGAGCTCTCATACAGCTGTACATTTGCAAGCTATAACATACAACAGAACCTGTCAAAGGGTTGTGAGATCATGAGTGGGATATTTGATGTGTTTTTTTAATAGATATGCTTGATTTTTGATCCCATCTCTATTATGGCATGCTCATGAGGTGTGGACTAATAATAGTTCTGAATTCTTCTGTGCCTGTTAGTTTATGACTCTAAAATTAACATATGGAGAGCTGCGCTAGACCTAGTGCTGCTTTAAAAGTGTTCTTCCCCATGACTTTAAACATTATGATCCATACCAAAAAACCTTAATAAATGAAAAAGGCCGAGGTACTAGAAAAGTGGAATGCCATTTCCAGTGCATTTAAAGAATGTAAATAGGAAAATAAGAATAAACCAGAAGATTGAGCTTCTTTTTCTCTTGGACTACCGAAAGTTTATTCAGCTGTTTCTAATGTCTTTAAACTAATTTTTCCTTCAACCATCTGTTCTTACTTTTTTTTCCTTCTATGAAAATAGACTTCTGCATGTTACACTTCGGTGAAATACTTATTTTAACGTCTTGTTGATTTCATGCAAAGAGAATGCAGGCTTTACATGAAATAGGCATATCAACATATTTCTCCTCAGCATATCACTATTCAAAGGCTTTGGGTTTGTAAGACTGTTTTCTTTACCCCTTCAGAGCTGAAAATATTACTCCTCCGCAAGCACCATTTAAGACCCAAGTGTCAATGAACCAGGCAGCAAAATGACAGTTACTTAAACAGCACATGATTTGAGACAGTTTTAGGAAATTCCTAACACTTTGTGTCCTATTTCTTTCCTGGACACAAAGGGACAGATTGTGCCTGACCTTGGGGGATGCACGAGAGGCGAGGTGGGAGGAGGGGGAGGCCAACAGGCACATGGTGCTTTCCCTTTTGCTTTTCCTTCTCTTCCATGCATGCTATTCTCTTGCTGAGAGGCTGGGTACCGTCTCTTTCCTTCAGCTGTGAACACAAAAACCGTTTGGGTTAAAGTGACTAAAAGTAGTGCAAGTTTTGCCACAGAGTGCAATAGGGTCCTATTGCATCCTAAGCACAGAACTGGTAAAAAGATGAGGAAAATATTGACTGATGAACCTATCCTGTCATGCTTCCTTCTGATACCTCTTGGATATCTGTACTGTTAGCTCTCTGTGAATTGCCTCTGTCACAAGCTTGGACTGCAGAACTCAGCCCATGGGACATGCATAGCCAGGGCAAAACCCTTTTTAACATGAGGAATAAAAAGAAACTGTCTCTGTGGTCTGGTGGCTGGGATACTCAGGAGGACAGGGCAGCCCTGTGTTAAGGCTTACCTGCCTAATGCAAAGGAAGAACATCTGAGATCTGCTACCTGTGCCTTAGTTTTCTGGAGGAATTGTTTAAATCCAAAGGGTATCCTTTGCCTCGCTTGAATTTTTCAGCTATCACAAAGTTTCCCATTCATTTTGACTCCAACAAAACCCCAGACATCCTGGAATATTTTTTGTAAGATAGAAAGTTTTTCTCTCCAGTGCTAAAGGACGGCTTTGGCTAGACACAGAGGTAAAGAAAAAAATCTTGCCTGCTATTAGTCACTTGCAGTCAACACCTTTGGATTCCTCAGTGCTCTATTTTAGTTCAGATATTAGAATGGCAGGACAATTTGCAACAGGTGTTTAGCTCTGTGCTTGCAATGTCATCTTGCTGCAATTTGAGTCCTAAAATCATGGATTGCAGTATTTTCTCTGTGTAATACATGGCAGTTTTCTGTTGCTCCTTTACTCATTGCAGCTGAGTCAGGGTCTGGTGGAGACTGGACCACCAATACTAAGGACATTTTACCCTAGGCTGGAGTATCTGCCATTAGTTACTCCAGTTTTGCTTCAGAAACTAGACAGATTTCTCTTTTTGTATCGCGGCTACTGTTGATAGAAATAATTGTCCTTCACTTATGTTGAGGAAGGTGGAAAACAACTCGCGTCTGCGAAATTTTCTACAAAAAGCCTCAATTCCCAACTACTTTGTGTAAGCTTCTACCGTGAACACTACATAAGGGCTACAGTTGAAGTTTATATAAAACTGCAACTGATACAAACCCCGTATCACTTGTTAAACTTTTGCATTGGCCTTGTAGGCAGCTGCTTTATGTTTTCTTTGAAGGGTATGTTCTTTTTTCTGCCTATCAGCTTTTTCCGTTGAGTTAAAGACCGTCTGTCTGTTTTTCTGGATGGCGTGTAGTGCCAGACAAATGACATGTTAAGTGCAGCTCAGCAGAGTAGCATGTATATAATGAATGTATCTTACACAGAAATAAGAGGACCCCACTTTTTGGCATACAATATGAGGGTTTTGTCCTCCTCCATGCCTTCCTGGGGGACCTGAAGGATGCTGGCTTTGTCCTTTCACACCTGATAGAGAGTGGCTTGAGTCACCCTGCCTGAGGTGAGATGTTGGTGCCACAGCGGCTGCAACATCTTCCATAGGGACATTAGAGTGAGGGACCTTCATGGTGTCCCATGTCCATGAGGAGACTGTCAGCTGTGGAATTCTCACCTCTTCTCCCATGCTAGGAGATCTGTGGCAAAGCAAGGTGAAGTTCAGAGGTGCCTTCCTTTGGGGGAGTGAGGTATAGATTTATTTAAGGAATGATTTTTTGGTGAGGGCTGGATATTCTGACAGTTCAGCTTGAGCAGGATTGATAAATTCAGAGACAGAGCTTGCCTCCTGTTCTGCCTATTGGTGGTGATTTGAGTCTTAAAAGGAATATTAGTCCTGAGATAATGGAGATTTGTGTTCTCCAGTGCTCACACAAACACAGGTAGTGTGGATTTAACAGTCAGTCAGTAGATTGGTCCCTGCCCCAAGATGGTTTCTTTTACTATGGGAACACTAAGCAGATAGTGTGAAAACTGTCAAGTCTCCTCTGATTGGCCATAAGCCAGTCCAAAATACATGCAGATAAGTCTTTGATGATTTAATGTATGGGAAAGGACTTTAAAGCCTTAGAATTTGCTATAAATTCACTCTGCCTTGAAGGTCCAGTAATGAAAGGGGAATATGCTTTGATTTAAAGAGAGGCTTTAAAACACTCCGCTTTGTATTTAGATGCAATTAGGACCACAGCATGCTGCCCATCTAGTTTTCCCTGTAATTATTATCTTAAACACAGAACTCCCTGGCCTTTTGTTCACGCATTGCTGCTTGATATGGTCTCCAGGATGCTGCAGGTGTGCACCCTTCTCAGCAGCAGCTGGTAACTACGCATTTGCTCTGTTACATCACCCTGTTTCCACAACAGCTTTTCTTCTTTCCTAGTAGGTAATTTTCAGTTTGGTTTCTCTGATGGAAAATGAAGTCAAACATTTCCAAACCTGGCCGTGTACACATAGGAGCCTACAACAAAATTAGCCTTCATGTTCCTGCTAATCCACTGGAGTGCCTGAGTAAGGATCGGAATTAAATGCTTTTATTTTTTCCACACAAGCTTGATAACGTTGGCCTAATTGCTTATCTAAACCAAATAGCTCTAAGATACTGATCCCCTTACCCCAAGACATAGCACTCTTATCAGTCTCCCTGAAGTAACACTCCAGTCATCACACTTTTAACTGGGAGATTAATAACAAATGAGTGCTCTGGAGAAAAAAAGAAGCAATTGTTCACACTCCAGCTTGGCCTTACTTATGACTTACTTGCGACTGTAAGTACAACGCTTGACAACTCTTAAGTGGCTGAAAGCCCAGATAAGTTTTAATCTAAAGCATTATTAATTGGGACAGTTCTCTCTAATGTATACAATGAAGAATAATAGAGAATTACAGCTTTGAACGCAGTCGTTTCAGGTAACTGGGGCACTGGTGTTGCTGAGTGGTAAGACCTGGAGGACTGCAGTGAAGCTTCAAGGCAGATCGTCAGAGAGAGGTGGAAAAGGAGAAGCTGAAGGAAGGAAGGAGAGAATGGATACAATGGTGCCAGAGATACTATGTGAAAGGTGGACTATGTGAAAGTCTCATTGATTGCAAGGAAAGAGAAGATTGTTGCCTTCTGGTACGCCACAGAATTTCATACAAATATTTTGTATGCATTTGGCTCCATGCAGCTCTTATCAAGTCACCCAGACTTACTCACAGATGTTGCAGTGAAAGTACTCCTTCATTTATCTTCGCCTCACGTCTTCTTGGCTATGTCTGTATGAGGTAGTGCAGGGTTGTGTAAGGATTCCTGTGCAAGGCACCTCCAGACAAACTGGTGTATCTCTACAGTGCAGCACAGAGACACTGACTTGGGCCTGGAAGCTGTGTTCCCATGTCAGTACACTGTTGCCACCCTCGGGCAATATAGTCTTGCTGCTCTTTATCCACCCTGTTTCCGGATCTCTGCATAGCGCTGCCTTGTAGCACGCACATGAACAACTGCGTTCCCACTACAGCCCTTGAGCTGTGTGCCAGTTGCTTCTTACAGCCTTTTCTCAGAAATGCAAATGGTACAGCCTGCCTTCCCACTGAGCAGCAGACACTGCGTGTTGTGGGATCTGGCTTACTGTTAAGAATAATGTGCTGAAATATCGGCATTCATATGACAGCGGGATAGATTCAGATTTTCATAAAGGCTTTGACGCTGGTAGAATCCTTTAAACAGCAAAATCAGACTGTGGGCCATTCCTTAGCTGTTCTTAAAACAATAAAAATTGTTTCATGCTTGTAATACTACATCAGCATCAGTATGGGAGCATGGGATACAGCTCATATGATCCAAACAGCCTTTTTTACTATCCATCTCATCTGTTAATGAAAGCTTTGGTCTTATCATTCCACACACACCCTGTGCTTATTATTCTGTTCCATAATTTCCATACCATAGATGGTGATTGTATCTTGAAGTGTCGGTATTCTGAGCTGAGGTACCCTCCAACCAGTAGAGTATACTGAGCAGGGCTGCTCTTCCCAGGAGTTTGGCTACAGCGTCCAGACTTGAGATTCCTCTCTCTTTTCATTTATGTCCCTTGATCATTTGTAATCTCATCATAAAGCTCATATTGGTGTCAGGGTCCTGGGCAGATGTGTGGCTCCAAAGTCTTTTTTCTGGAATTCCATTCAATTAAAATGAATAGACAAATCAATCATCAGATTCTGGTACCAGTTGTGAGATATTTCCCTTCACAAAAACAAGATCTGTTTGAAATTCACAGGGTACTGCAGACGTGATTGTCTGGAATTTTTCGAACTGAACTCAATAGTAGAAGCCACCCTGGGACTTACATCTCCAACAGCTTTTAAGGGGGATAGTATAAAGGCTTTTTTGGACCAAAGTTTTGCTCATTTCATTTGTAACTAGCATTACTACTGTCTGGGAGAAGTGCTAGCAGATTCAAGCTGGAGAAGGACATTCCTGCTACAAGAAAACACCAGTCAGAGGCTTGTCTCCACATTTTGTGGTTAAGGCTAGCTCTGGCAGAAGTATCCTTGGTTTCACCATGGGCAAGATGCCCATCAGGCGGCTTCTGACCTGAGTCTGGAGGAGCAGGAGGGATCCTCTGTCCAGGAGGAAGACATTTAACTTTCTCTGAGAATCTGGTTCCTGGCTTTCAGCTACTGAGTCGGCTGAATTATGCACCGTGGTTTTCTAATGCAGACTGCTGTTCCCCCAGGAGTGGAGCAGAGACTACTCATTTAACACAGGACTTGAGATTTGACTGAAAACCTGGATCCCAGCGGAACAAAGCCAGTACTCTATTCAACACGTCACTCAGCCTCTTCCCACACGCTATACCGTTACAGCATGAGCGCTGCGGCTGGAGTCTTCAATTTCTCGGTAAAACAAGACCCAACCCTGCCATGTGGTAGAGGAATGTCAATCTATTTTGATGTTAAGAACCCAAAAGTCGCGGATGAAAGAGCATGGCAAGATTTACAGTCCTGCTTTTAATTCATCTCAAGGTGCTGATTACCAGCGGCACTAAATCAAGCCCCGCTGCCTGTCTGGACAGGGAACACCTGGGAAAGGAGACCTTGATCTGGAGGGTGGCTCACCTGCAGTAAGCCTGCAGCCCTGCAGATGGCTGCACCAAAGCTGCTTGTGGGAGCGCGGGGGGAGTTTGGTGGCCCAGTTATCGGCCGGCTCTGATCCCACGGTGACACAGATACAGTAATGACCTGATAGCATGATCACTGACCTTTGTTTTAAAAACACAGATACTTTATAAATACAAAGCTGCAGACAGCCTGCAAAAGCTGTCTGCATCCCAGAACAATGCTATTGCACAATAACAACCCCATTTTGTTTAAAGCAAACAAACAAAAAATTCTAACCCAGTTACTCAACAGCTCAGGGGAGTGCCAAATAGTTTTGGAGGAAAAAAAAAAAAGCCAAAACCCCAGCATTTTAGGCTGGAGCAAAGGGGCCTACCTAGATGTTTCTTGCTTCTGTGGTTACTCTGTGGGCCCATTTCTGATGTCCTCTATGTCCGTGACGACGTGCTGGCTGCTCAGCGGGGCCACACCACTACAGAAGCGACGTGAGTCAGAGGAGAGAGAGGCTCTGCCTGATGTCCCTGTTTCTCAGTACCAACTCGGAGCTCATTCCGGTGCTCAGCCTGGGAACTGGCTTCAAACGCTGAAACTGTTTGGTAGCAGTCATCCCTGTTCTTCTGAAGTCTGCTGAAACATCGTCCTCTGGAAACCTGCGGTGCAGTTATCAGGTCTCACAGTTCCTTCGGGAGCCTCAGCCTTCCCGGGCTGCTGGCCAGAGGTGCTGCAGAACTGTGTTGTTTGAGTGAGCAAATCAAGGGAACTGAAAAGAAACCAAAGACAGTGTTGGTGCTGAGATGAGCTTTTGTAGTGTTGGGCACAAAATGGAAATCTATTTAATAAACTATAGATATTTTTTCTTCATCTTTGTGGGTCAGTCCTTTCACCACTAGAAGTCAAAGCAAGGACAGTTATTACCTTTCTACCTAGAAGAGGCTTCAATCTATAGCATTAATTCGTGATTTAGATTTGAACACAATGTTGGGAGGGTGGGGAGTCAGTTCAGCTGGTGACCCAGTTTGATCCTGTATGGCACGCAGCGTGAAGCAAACCCAACTGAACGCAACAACTGAACCCAAACTTTCCCAAACTGGAGGGAATCCAGCATCCAGCTTCATCACAAACTATCAATATTGCTCCTCCAACCAACTTTTGGCAAGCCTTGCCTCCTAGTGAGCCTTTGAGAGTGCATGCTGACAGTATGCACAATGTGATACAAGCTTGGTGTGCATCTTGCCCAAGGAAATTGCTGTGGGCTTGAATTCTCACAGGATGACTCTCTGTATATTTATTTGTAAGCTTTCTCACCTTAGCTAGCTACGCTCCAAATTTTGGAGCCTCCAAGGTGATGCTTTTGCAGACAGCCTTTTGAAAATAATGATGGATGTAGAGAGGACACCTCCCTTTTGATTTAATTACTCTCCAACAGATGTATCACCAAAGAAGCAGGATTTCAGAGGTTTTTGTTTCCTGCTTTGACCTTTCAAGCCAGCCTTTGGATCTTTCAAATCAGTAAACTGAAAAGGAGACATGAAGGAGACATCTGTTCATGCTCATAACCAAATATCTCTGAATTAGAAGATACCCTAAACGGAGTTATTACAAAATGGAAGTGATTTACCTACCAGTGCCCACTGGGGTAACAGAATTTGCAGCACCTATATAACTACGTATATGAATACATCATCCAGAAAGATATCCATTTAAATGTCTATACGGCTTAAATACACCAGCCAATCACATTTTCTAAGGAAGACAGGATTTTGACTTACTTTTAAAACAAAGGTTAGGTTTTATACATCTTTTGATAATTTATTTTTTCTTCATCTTTTACTGAGAAAGAATTCTGAGGACAGCTTCTTCCCAGCAGGAACTCTAATCTGATCTCAAAATGGAAAGGGAAGACATGCCACAAAACACTGGTAATGTTAAAAAAGAAAAACGCTTGGTACCAATTTGAGCTATGTTGATATATACAATTTGTAAGAATTTCATAGGCTAAATACCCAAAATAAAAGGCATTTTTGTGGTATTTCTATTGGAAGAAGCTCAACAACAAATAATGTGGCAATATTTCTATCTGCAATAGTGCAAGGAGGCAGTTTTAGTTGGGATGGTAGAAAAAACATGACTGAAATCTTTGGCCTAAAAGGCGTTTCTGGCATTCTTTCTGTTGAAAAGCAGTAGGTGGGAAGATTTTAATGGGAGATGTGGGAATTTCTCCATAGTCAGCCTTTAGGAGCATAACATTCACTAAAAAATAAATGGGTTAAAACTTGGTCTTAGAGATTTCTTTGCCAACCAGTTCATTAACCTCAATGCAGGCCACATCTTCCTCTCCCCAAGGAGTAGGTTGCGTTTAAATGAGGTCTCTATATGCGTGAGCGTTTCCCATCAAATGCACTCACAGAAGATAAGAAAACACTCGAAGAGCCACTGTCAACATCACAAAAACTCTTATAAAAATACTGAAGAAACCACCATCAACAATGTATAAAACCTACATAGAATTATTTAGACCCATTTTAAAATGTTCTCAGTGGCATGTTTGACCTGAGCAAGTCTTCCCCAGGACTGTGTGTGCAGAAGCACTGTGCAGCACCGTCTTATGTACAGCTGAGTATGAGCTGTGAGAGTATATACATGCTCTTCTGGAAACCTATAGGTGCTCTTTCTGAAAGCATTTCACCCATCCCACTGAATTAGCTCATCTAGCACCTCCTGTGGAAAAACAACGTACTTTTTTTCCACCCCTTGCCATGTTCCCTCCTATATTTTTATGGCCTCCTGTCTTTCCTCTGCATTGTTACAGCTCCTTTATGCTCTGCGTGTGTAAATAAGCCATGCCACCCTCTACATACACTAGGGATTTGCCAAGGGACAATCTCTGAGTTGCCTTCTTGTCTCCAAGCCTTGATTGTGCAGAACAGCATTTACAGTGGTTGCAGCCAGCCTTACTTTGGCAGCCTTCTCCAGAAGGCAGTTGCAGACAAGGTTCAAGACTCTTTCATAGCTCAGACTACCTTGGGAATCAATTTGGCACTGAGACATACTGAAGTAGGAGCCACAATTATGTACGTTTGCTCCCTCTTCTCTGTTGAAAATAGCAGTACCTCATTCATTTCAATGGGTCCTGAAAGAACAAGCGAGGATGGGAGGAAGACAACTAAGCTAGTCTAAATTAAGTAAAACTTACTGGGTTTACAAGCTAAGCAAGGCTTTTCATAATCTATAATTGGTGGGATTTTTTAGAAATTGATAGCACATAATTTTATCCAAACAAATGCATTCAAACTATTATTTGCAAATTTCCAGAGGAATCAATACTGCTATAGAAACAATATTTTCTTTAACTTGTCCAACTCAGCAACAATAACTTCTGCTTTAGGAATTAGATGTTTCACATTTTGCTAGAGGAAGCTCCTTGCATATGTAAGCTCTTTATTTGAACTTATGTACCTGGATCCTGCTTTGTCTTTTGCATTGCTGGCTTTCAGGAGCCGAGAGCTTGATTTGTCTTTGCTGTAGCCCCTTTACAGGCTTGGCCTTGGGCACAATGAGGCTAATGATGAAGCTCCCATTGACTGAAATGGGGAAAGGTCAGACTTTGGGCCAGAAAGTCATCCACACATAAGTCCCTCTCTCTCTTCACTTCTCGTGCAGTTCCTGAGACACTGAGATGAAAATTTTATTTCTGGGTGTTTTTTTGTCAGAAATGTTCAAGGTGTGGTTTGAAACTACACCTCACCTTGAGACTCCTCTCAAGTTTATTTTTCACAAGTGGCATTGGTAAATATAATTTACAAGTGCTTACAACTTATTCAGTGTTTGTCTATAAAACATAGAGAATATAGTCTCAGTCTATCAGACAGTAAAAGCATTGGCTAAACACTAGTGAAGGGCTTACAGTGAGAAACTCCTTGGAAGGAAGGGCTGGAATGAAGAAAATGTAGTCTTTTGACCCAAAAGTAAAAGCAAAAGACCTCAAAGACAAGGCTATTATAGGAAAAATGGTAAAGCCAAAAAAGAAAATAAAAGGGATGTTTAAGTATGGATAAGTGAGGTATTGCATTAGCTTGAGAATCAGAAAATGTGAAGAAGTTTTTGATAAGAAACTCACATGACATAGGAATTTACCAGAATCTGCTAGAGGTGTTCAAAAAAGAGAAGTGACAAGGGCTTGATTTGTATGAGAGTAAATTGGATTTAGCAGCATTATGTATACACCAGAGGGAAGTGTGATGAGATGCAAAGGTCAAAATGGCAGAGATTGTAGTAGCTGAGGCAAAAGATTAGCAAGGCATGTGTGGTGCAGCTGTGATTAAAGCAGAACATTCTAATTTTTCAAATATTTTAGAAATATGAAAGAGCAATAGGTTTTCATACCAGTTGATTAAAAAGGGAGAAATGAGAAAGATCTTAAATATGGCTTGTCTGTCCAAGGATGGTCTGGAAAACGAAACAGGTGAACTCAAAATGCAATGAGCCTGTCTGTGGCAGTGTTCATTTAGAAACAGAGTGGCTTTAGCTTTCATATATTTAACAGATTACAAAGGGAGAAGAAATGTTCTTTGGCCAGAGCTGTAAAATGACAAGGGCCCTACAGTCTGGTGGTGAGGACGCTGGTGCCGGAAGGTTACGTTCCAGCTCTCGGGCAGGTGGTGGGAAGAATGTGTGCTTCCAGTATCATGGTGAGTGTGCTAACCAGAGGGGTTTAGATCATCAGTCTTTTCTGTTAATGAGAAGTGCTTAGGCCTTCTAACCTCTTGTTTCCAGATTCCCTTTCCTTTCCCTTAAGAGTGTCTGAAACCTAATTTGAATATCATCGGTTTGTTTAGAAATTAAATTTGGTTTACCGGACACGTGACAAGTTTCACTTTTGGTTCAACCAGAGATTTTTCCACCCTCCCCCCCTACCCACCCCCCTCTTTAAACTGATGGTGAACTATCAAAAACAGTGACCCATCCCTCCAGAGGGGTGAAGTGGGAGAGAAAGCCATACCGACAGAGTATGTGTGCCCATATGCCCCTTGTCCCTGGTAGAACTCTGGTTTGTTTTATCCAAGTGGCACCAGCGGGATTCAGCCTGCAGTACACATGAGATAGGTAGATCTGCTGATAGCACTCATTAGGGCAGATTCTCTATCCCAACCAAAAAGCAACTAAGGGATTAAACATATTAACACTAGGTCGTTGAACCTGGCTCATCCAGGGAAGTCTTTTGTTTGCTTGAGCAGCGCGGGCACATAAACCATTCCCCACAGTGCTGGGAGGGAGTATCGGCAAGTAGCAGAATTGCTCCTTATGAGAACAAGGAATATCTTGAAATTTTTTGAAATCTGTAAAGCCAGAAGACAGTTTTTGAGCACACCCACCAGTGTTACTCACAAAATCTGATTCGGTTTAGTTTATGCTTTTGCTTCTTGAAGAGTTTTTCTTAGTCTTGTTCAATTAGAGCCTGTGTTAAATTCCATACCTGAGGCACTGTATATAAATGCCTAGTTGATGACAGTGGATCATCTGCGTCTGAACAATATCACTACTGTAGATCTGCTAAGTGATTATGTTAGTGAACATAAACAACGCCGGAAACTACCCTAGCACACCAAGGAGGGAAAGCTGAGCCACACAACCCACGCGACTGAGAGCCGTTGCTTTCCTATGAGGTGATTAATGCAAGCTCTGAGTCACACATAGTTAATAAGAATGATGATCCTTTGCTATTACAGCTAAACTGAAGAAAAACCCCACCCCACCCTTGGAAGATAGATTTTACAGGGAACAGCGAGGACTCTAATTCACAGTCAGTCTGCATATGCCACTCTAACTCTTGTATCAGTAACTAATTTTTTTAATCAAAATGTTTCATGTCATGAAACATTTCAGCCCACACTTCTTAAAAAGTCAGCATCCTGTCCAAGTGCAGAGGGTGCCTAATAGTTTGCTTGCTACTTTGAAATGGCATTTCACTGACACTGGAAAGCAAAGAAGACAGAGGGGAAGACCCTAGGAGGGGGCCTGTGCAATGATCACTCTTTGTTCGGGTGTAGATAATTTTTCAAGTAATGTCCAAAACCTGGCTGTAAAGCACAAACATGAGGACATTTAGACTGAAAGCCAGAACTTAACCTATGATACCACTTAGCTTGACCTATACAAAATGCCAAGGCGCTCATTCTTTAAAACTTCCAGTGCATGGGAACAGGGAAAACTTTCAGCTTTACTCAACTGCAGCATGCTTGTTCATCTGAAATGAAGCCAAACATTAAATGTTATTTGAATATATCTTTCTGTACTTTAATTTTCACTTCAAACTGCAATTGAGTGACTCAGTCATGATGAACTGAATATTCTGTGCAGTTCCTACCTAGTTGCCCCCCTTCTTTCAACCACTTGTTGGTGAAAAGGCTAGTTTTCTGGAAATTATTCACAAGTCATTTAAAAAATAATTGTTACCCTTTAGCTTGTCCATAAAAATTTCCCTGCAAATGCGTTTTTATTCTCAAAAGATTTACTAGGAAAAAGATATAAATAGAGTAGATAAATAGACACAAGTTTTTTCTTTTCTTGCTATTGTGTGATCTTGTAATTTGGATACCAGGTTAATGGGTCTCAAGGGCATGGAGACACTATTTGAGGGAATGTTAGTTCTTTGTACAATTGTTGAGCTAGTTATCAGATTGCTGAGTTACTGGAAGACTCACTGTAGCCTCTGTAGCAGGGTTGTTCAGAAAATAATGTGAAGGCAGCATAATGTTTTCAGATAACTTCAGCCCATCATTGAAAAGCTGACAATCTGGTCACCACAAGAACCTGATAAGCTTGTAATGGGATACCCTGGAGGCAACCGGAGTCACTGTCAGAGATGGCTGAGGAAGAGCTGAAGACACTTGCCTCTCCCAAGCTTCCCCTGAGATGTGTTTTGGATAAGACTGAAGTGCTTGTAGACAGCAGTAAAAGGGTGTTTCCCTTCACTTTGCCCCACTCAGACCATGAAGACTACCTACAGTTTTTTTCAGGGAAGCTTTGTGGTCACCCACTTATCCATGGGTGGCAGCTGTAGCCCGTGCAAGAGGGGACATGATTGCCCGGGGTGGGGGTTTCCCTTGAAGAGGCAACAGCTCCCAACAGCCTCCCAGACACGGCCTCAGATGGTGGATGTGAGTGTCTCTAACCTCCACGGTTCCTGGAGGGAAAGGGACCCATCATAACCGCAGCTACAGCGTCTTTGGCTGAAGGAAACTCCTGGCAATGATGCCTATTTTGGCAATACAAAGTTGGGATCATGGCAGTTTACACCCGAAACTCGAAGCTCTGTTAGTAGGCATGGGTAGTGAATGCTGCAATTTATGATGCTGATCCCCCCCATTATTTTCCAATTTGGGGCCTAGTAGTATATGTTCAACTATAGATCTTCACAGATAATTTTTTCATTTTTTATATTTCGTATGAATTTTCATCACAAAAATGATATGCCCCAAGATGATTGGTACTAAATAAAGAACAAAACTATAATGTGTTACAATTTAGAAATGAGGCCTCTTGTACCGAAAAAGTGAAAGACTACAAACTCTTTTGGCCAATTTAACAGTTTTTTTAGTTTGACACATTTCTTACCTCGAGCACAGACACAAAAAGCTTTTGAGTGTTTTTCCTGAATTCTTATGCTTGTGATGTCTTCTTGACAGCTGTCCTCAGGGAAGCTAGAAAGCAGCAGAATTACACTGCTAGACACTCTCAGGAGTTTTACTTCTATTTTCATTTCATTTTGCTAATTCATGACAATTTTAATAATGTAGTGAAATGAGTCCCATCAAAATAATGTTGGACACCTGGAAACAAAAGCATAGATCTGACTTCCATCTGTGATTTCATAGATGTTTTGAAAACTGTTTTCACTTGATGGCATAGTCAGTAGTGCACCATGCTACTTTCATACATCACCACACGACGAGATGTAGCAATCGGCATCTAGGAATTTTAACTACACTGAGAATTCTCCATCACTTTCAGAAATAGTTTTCTTCTTGCAGTGAGAACTTGAAGGAAGCAACCGTATCCTGAGACTTTTCTTTAATATGGGGATATTTTGAGACTTCATATAATATTCTTCTCTTTTGATTATTTTGGAAATAATAAATACCTTTAGAATGCTCCTCTCCATAACCTTAATACATTGTCCTATGCCATATGTCATATGTCCACTTGTTGTTCAGTCATATAACAAACACAGTAAGAGAGGACTTTTGCTCAACTCCAACCCTATAAAGCAGCAAGTGTGGGGAATGCTATTTTTCATTGGGACTAAACACTGAGATAAAAATATTTAGTTTACTGTGTGGGATCAGGATATGATTTGATGCAACTCATTTAGTAAGTTTTACAACCTTTTTTATTAAGACGTATCTAAGAAGTGTCAGAAGACAGTAATTGCTAAAAAAGCCAATTTTCCAATTATTTTATTACCACAGGAATCAGAAATGCAATTTGGGTCTTTGCAGACTTTTTGGCAAATGCTCAGAAGATAGCTATTATAAAATAAAGTATTAATAAGTGGCATATATATTTACATGCATACAATTATTTTTAATATATGTGATGTTAATATAAAGAAAGACTATTTAGCTCCATAGTGTGTGTAGCTCTAAAGACTTTTTATTTACCAAACTCAAATTACAAGCAGCTCATTCTAATGTAGTTGAAATCTCTAATTTATAAAGGCTTAGCCAAGGCTTTTAAGTAGACTTAACTGGGGAGAAGAGCTTTCACGTAATTTTGTACAGGATCTGGGATGGTCTCTTGGAACAGTTTGGGGACTGATTCCAAATTGTTCCCTCTTGCTTGGCCTTCAGGTTTGCCGTGGGGATGGTTCCTGAGCCTGCAAGAATTAATGTGCTTTTTCCTCATAACTGCAGGCTTTTTTGGCTGGGAACTCCCTGGCAACTCCCAGCCCATCCCATGGCCTGTCTCTGCCACTGAGGAGCTCCTCCTGGCACAGGGGGACGGGGCACGGAATGCGCAGCCCTTTGGTCAGGGCAGGGCAGGGCAGGGCTGGGCTGCACAGCTTGGGGGGCAGGAGCAGGCTGCTGAACACCGAGCCCAGGACACAGGACACACATTTTCCCTGGGATGCTGTGGTTCCCTGTCCCTGGTTACCTCCAGCTGTGCTTCAGAGGTGCTGGATTGCTCCAAGCTTGCACAGCCCATGTGCCGTGGCATGCAAACCATCCTCCCTTTCCTGTTTCTGGGAGGTTTTTGACATCTGAAAACTTCCAGTTTTGTTACTGGAGAGGCCCAGCTGATTTCCTCCCTCATGCATGTTCCTTGTATAGTTCTGTGTCTTGTTTCATGGCAGTGTTGTGCTTATTTGAAATCAGGGGGTTTCTACCCATTTTCCATGGTTCATTTATTCTCTTTCATTTGCAGTTGTAGAAACTGTTCTTAGGAACAATCCCAAAGTTCACTTATTTAAAAGGCATCCATTTTAAAAACCTTTCTAATATCCCTGAAGCCAAATGTTTCCTCATATCTCATGAGACCAGAGGAACAAGCATACAGGTATATGGATGTATTTAAAAAAGAGCTAATGATAACTAATTTTCTGCCGCATGTGGGGGCCATGCCCCGTGATGCTATTTAGAATTGACCTTGTGAGTAGTGAGGTAGGGGTGTTTTTTCTTGCAAAGATTTATCTCCATGTTTGTTCCCAGGGTTTCATGGAGCTGTCTGTCTAGAATTTCCACATTATAAATGGCTCTTGTTTTGGTAAAGTTTGAATTATTTTCATTAGCTGGTCACCTGGGGCCTGACCAGAGTCAGGCTAAAAACTTCAGACAAGCGCTACAGCTTTTGCAATCAGTCTCAGTCTCTCTCTCCTGTCATCCCCAAGGAAACGAAAGGCAGAAACGTTTATGCTTCAGGTTAATGTTTTAGAAGTGTTTGAAGCAGGAAGCAAATGGACTTATTCATAAGTTCCTTGAGGATGTTTTGTTTCAGTCATGAGGGCTGAAGCTTTCCTGAATAAAGGCCAGCCAGCAAGAAGTGACCAGAGGCAGGATCTTCCTTTGGGACGTGCTCCAAGACCTGGGCACCTGGAGGGGACTCGCCCTTCTGAGTCCTTCTGACAGTCCGTGCCTAGCTTTGACATGGACTTTGGAGTCTTGGATTAGATTTGTATAAGTCTCATACTAAAAATATGGACTAAAGTGTAGCAATCTTATGTTAGATTAGGAGAGACTGGAAATGTCTAGAACCATATAAAAATCATTATATAGATGTGAAAGGAAAGAGCTGGAAGAGGCCTCTCATTTATGCTAAGAATAAGCCATATAACTTCCTTGCTTGCAGAAATAAGGATCCTTCCGGAGGGTATGTACTTTCAAATATTATAGCATACATCAATATACCTAACTTAAGCACCCACTTTACTCACTATTGTTTCCTATGAGAAATCAAAGCATTTTGTCTTTCTGGGTCTTTGACAGTGCTCACACTGACAGTGACAGCCCTGAGCATAAGTCAGAAGGAATCACTTGAGGACAGCAGAAAATCTGCAAGTTATCCAATGAGAAGGTAGGTGTTGCAGCTTTTGAGACACTGAATTTAATTGGGTTTATAGTGCACTAATTTTTAGGAGCATATGGAAAATATAATATTTATTCCAATGGCCTTGAACAGGTGCTGTTCAAACTTCTTTCATTAATGATCTGCAAGGCAGGGTTTGCATTTTAGGAGGAAAAATCAAAATATTGATTATATTGACTGAAGTTTATTTTCCTGGATATAGAACGTTATGGCAAATGGGATAGGTCAGTGATAAGAAACATGCTTCACTTCTGTCTGCATCCATGGTTTAGCGTATCCTTCTCTCTCTTTTTCTGTTATTCTGACCATGTGTTCATCTTGTAGATTCTAATTCTGTAAGACATTTTGGTGTATCTCTTGTTAAATGAAGTAACAGTCAACAAAGATCAAAACAAAGGTGTGCTCTTTTATTTTTGCTACATCTATTTTCAGTTATAATGAACCCTCTTAATTTCTATGATAAGCCTTCATTAGCATTAGAGTTGAATAAAAATTTGTATAGGTAAACATATCCCAACAAAAAAGTGTTCATGACTGCTTTTTTACTATGTGTCCTGTGTGCGCCAAAGCCAAATGCAGGAGAGCAAGGGGTACATATTGCATGAGGAGCCCATATGAGGGAGCCCTGCAGCTTTCTCAGAAACCATTTTGTTACTACTTTCCTTGGAAGAATTTTCTTTTTTACATGTTCACCCCTCACAATATTTTGTGGGTTGACCTCTGATGTCTAAGTCTGGTTCTGCTTTGTATCGTTTGTCTCTTTGTGTATTGCTTTCTGTGTCTGCTCTGTTGCTTTAGTTGTTTTCCCTGCTCATTTTGTACTAAGGCACCTATAGCATTGTTTTTGTCCTTGGGGCTATGATCCAAGGCAAGATCTAAGCACTTGAAGTGCTATGAAAATATAACCCGCAGTGAAACAGTCATGCCTTACTTTCATAAAACAGCCTCTAGTATTAAAAATCTCATTAACAGATAGGGCTTCTGCTCACAAATTCATGGTTTCAAAGGGAAAAACTTGCATCTCTGGAACATGATTGGTTTCATTGGTTTGACATACGCTTCTGATTTGTTAAACACCTCACTGGCCTCCCATGGCACCAGTAGCATGATGCTCCACTTCCGTATAGACACATGTGAACATGAAACTAATGTTTTCTCAAAATGTGGGCCTATCCAAGCCATCCCCAACCAAGGGGATCTTCTGAACATAGCCACAACGGTGGCCACCATTACTATCTTTCCTTTGCTATTGTAATACACATAATCTACAAAATGAAAATCCACCTTTTTTGGGGAAATCTCTTGGTGTGCCAAAGATAAATAACAACTTTCCAAATTATTTGCAGATTCTGGATCAGTTTTGTAAAGGAAAGAAGGCAGACAATTTATCCTTAATTCTAATGATCAGCCACTTAAAAAGTCAAGCATCCTTTTTGTTTTCAAGAACACTAAAAAACAGCATCATAGAATCATAGAATTGTCTAGGTTGGAAGGGACCTTTCAGATCATCGAGTCCAACCGTTAACACTGACAAAAGACATCACTAAATCATGTTGCTAAGCTCTACGTCTACCTGTTTTTTAAATACCTCCAGAGATGACAATTCCACCACGTCTCTGGGCAGCTAGTTCCAATGCTTGATAACTCTTTCAGTGTAAAATTTTTTCCTAATATCCAGTCTAAACCTCCCCTGGCACAACTTGAAGCCATTTCCTCTTGTCCTATTGCCTGTTACTGACAGGCTTGTGGTTCCCTGGATCCTCCTTCTGGCCCTTCTTGTGGATAGGCGTCACATTTGCTAGACCCCAGTCAATTGGGACCTCTCCGGTTAGCCAGGACTGCTGGCAAATGATGCAAAGTGCCTCAGTGAGCACTTCCGCCAGTTCCCTCCATACCCCCAGGCGGAACCCATCCGGCTTCATAGACTTGTGTACGTCTGGGTGCTGTGGCAGGCCCCTCAGATCAGATCCTCATGAAAGACAATTTCTGAAGTGCTCATGTTGATGGAGGATGCTTTTTGTCTGCATGATATTCAGCAAGTAGTAGTAAGTCTGGAGGTTAACAAAGCAAAGCTTCCAGCTCCTCCATCTTCAGAGGCTCACCATGACTTTGGTAGAAAGGTAGGCAGGGCAGAATCTGGTCAAGGATGGTGAAAACATGGGCATAAGCCTTAACTGCAACTTCTCTCTACTTCATTCAGTTAAATGAAGTCCGGAGTGACAGCTGGCGTGCAACCTCCCCTTCCCTCAGAAGACCAAACACATCATCTACTACAATATGTGGAATCCATCCAATCTGCTCTAGCACATGGCCCCACCATCCTGCCTGCATGCGCCCAGCTCCGACCTCCCAGTTTGTATGGCAGCGTGCAGTGGTCGAGCCTGCCCAGCCAGCTGGCTGGGGTGAATCAACAAGCTGGAATTGACAAAACATTTTTCCTGACATATTTAGAATATTTCACTGGGGAGAAACCTCTTGAGATTCAACATCTGATTCTTCAGACTGCCTTGGGAGATTAAAATAAAGGAGAAGGCAACATTAAGTCATGCATATTCCGATTAAAAACAAACACAATGGGTCAGATTCCATCCTCGATTGCAGCCACACTGAAGTCTCTGTGGTTGCATGAGAGTAAGTGAGGACAGAGTTTGACCTGGTCCCTTGAAACAAAAATAATATAAATGATAGATAAGCACAAACTTGACTGTAAAGCTGCAGCATATTTCATCTGAGGAACCTTCAGAAAGAAGAAGGTTTTATACCAAGGGGGACTTAATTCCACAAAGATGAAGCAAAATAAGAAATAATTATTTGCAAAAAATTAGTTTTGGCTTACAGAGTAAGGCGGATTTTTGTCATCTGACAGCTATGCATACTGTGTGGCAAATGATTAAATAAACAGATTGCTGCTCAAGCAAGTTGCTTTCAATTTGAGAAGCCAAAGCCACTAGAATAATCTCTACCCACTAAAAGAAAACCTCTTGGTCACGCTGTGACCACACAGAAGGCCTGTTCACCAGCAAAGTTTGCCTACAAGGCGACTTCTCTGAGGAGCAGCATCCCTCATACCTGCTCAGTGCAGACATCAGTGGGCTAACTGAAGGCACCCAGACCCCTGCTGACTCCAAAGGGGGGTTTTGTTGATGAAACGAGAAGAGATTTTGTGCATGTTTTTGTCTCTCCATTCATTCCGCTCTCTTTGCAGAAGCTCTGACAGCAGTTGGATTTTAAAGATCCCACCTTCTGTGAGCACAAAAGCTGTTTTATTACTCTTTAGTAGCAATCCGGCCCCAGAGAGGCATGCCAATCACGTGTTGATGCCAAGAGGTAGAAACCACAGAAACAACATGAAAGTTTCCCTGTTCTTGTCTCACCTGCGGCCTGAGTGGGCCCATCCTGAAGCTCCCGTGCAGTCTCCTACCTGTTTACGTTCGTACCCATCTGTTAGCGTGGCACTGCACCCACTCACCGACAGTCCATCGTGTTCACCAGAGCTGACGATAGACCTGAAATGGCAGCCTGCACGCCTTTATAAAAGGCTGTGATTTAGTGCATGTCCGCACATGTAGCCTCTTCAGAGTTCTGTGTAGTATCATCCTATCTGCTTAATCTCACTCTCCAAGGGTTAGGATTTTTTGTTTTGTTTTGTACTTTCGAAGCGCCTGCTCTGTCATCTGTGTACCACATTGCACTCCATATTCATCAAAGATATTTAGCACTTGACAGGGTGAGTGCTCTAGGACTCTAAGATTTCTATCAAAACCCTAGCCCTTCTTAAAGGAAGATCTTGTATTTGTCTCATGCATAAAAAATACATGTTTTTTCAGAGCCCGCCAGCTCAGAAAATGCAGCTGATAACTGTTTTTCTTTTTAGTTAGGAGCTTTGTTTCATCCCTACTAACAGCCTTTGGAATTGTACTTTAATGAAGAGAGAAATAGATCCAGTTTATAGTAAACAAGTAAAAAGCTCAGCTGCAACAAAAACCCACTAAAAAATCTCTGTGTATGAGAAGAAGAAAATCCAACATCTCTGCAGCAAGGGAAAGGAAGTTATGTTTGGTCTTTGAATATTTGCTTTAGTTTCAGTGTGACTCTGTGTGCAGCCTTAGCCTTTGACATATTTTCATCATCACCAAAATATATGGTTTCAGAAGAAAACTGAAATTTTTGCTCTGGGTTATTTTACGTGTGCCATTAGACAGTTTCTGAGATCAGGGCCTCACTGTGCACTGAGTGTACGTGTGTTAGGAGGTAATCACAGCTGTGAAGTGCTTACCGTTAGATAGATGAGAAAAAGGATGCGACACAGACAAAAGGTGACACTCTTAGGGTCAAGGAACAAGGAAGTGAGTGCATTTCCCTGGCTTTCTTATCCTGTTCCTTACATTGCAGTTACACGTGAATATTCCAAGAGGAGCGAAGCTGATCTGAAAGAGCTCACCAAGAAGTAAGATTCCCATTGATTTCATCTGCCTTAGGATGCTATCCTGAAGTGAATCACCCTACAGCTTGCCTTTCATTTTCTCTCATCTGATACTGTCTGTGACAAGAAGCTGCATTCAAAGTGAAAACTTCAAGCCTTGTGCTACTGCCCCTTTCCTCAGCAGCCAGCAGAGAGATGTGTAAACTGCAGAGGAGACATTTGCTTCTCCAGAGCTGCAGCCAAACTCCACATGGCTCTGGGGACCATCAGCAGAGGTCAGACCTTTGCTTTGCCAACCCATAATGCAGCTGGTGGCACAGAGTCAAAATCCAAACACAGGAATGTGACATAAATAAAACATGAGCTTTAAACTGTGGGCTTCACGTGCTTCATGCATGCAAGACATTGGAGAAATGGAGGGTAATTAGCAAGGTTTTCATTGTTCCATGAGGAGGGATGGAGACATGGCTCCAAGAGCCTTTCCAAGAGCTGTTCTTAGAGGTGCCTTCTGCAATGCCAGTCACTTGGCCAGCTCTCCACGAAAGAGCCCACATAAGTATAGTTACTGCTTTTAGGCCAGCCCTGCACTGAAAAGTCTAATTCAGAGACAAGAAAATGAAATGTAGTGAAACACAAAGCATCCTGTAAAAGGAACCTATTACATGGATGAAGCCCCAAAATTTCCAGTAAGCAAATGTCCATTTTATGTAAAAAAAAAAAAAAAAGAAAAAAAAAGAAAAAAAACCCAAAAACCTGTATCAATTCTGAAACAGCTGCTGTGCAGACACATTTCCCATTTTCACACCGTAGCAATAGGATTCCCTCATCCCTCATATCTCAGTCATCTTCGCTGTTAGGGAACATGCTCACTACTGACCCAAGATTTGTTGTGAAAGAAGCATATACCTATTCAGTTATTCTCATACCTTGCCCACCTGGCAGATGTAGAGGTGAACAAGAGCAGTAGAATCAAGACCAGAGTATCCTGCCAGCTTGTAAGGATGGATAAGAGGCAGAAAATAACATTCATGTTTAAATCAAAGGAAATATGGTAGGTTTTAAGTCAGGACAAGCAGACCTTCTCGTGTCCCTTTAAAGTACAGGAAAAGAGGAATAGCCAAAGTTGGTCTATATGATTATAATCATGTTTTTTATGACCCTGAAAGTTGATGTATCAATAATATGTCAAATAAATGTCAGGATTACTTCCAGGAGAGGCATCTAGGCTTCTCAGGCAGGCTGAAGGCACGTGCCTTCAGGATCTCACACCATGTGCTGCCATCACACCCCAAATTATGAAGAATAGAGTTTAAAACAGAGTAGTAAATTTCTTTTTTTTCTTTTTTTTCTGTGTAGATCATAGAAGAGCTAGACATAAGAACCAAGTAACTCTCCCTTTGGCAGTAATAGAAATGTTAGTGGCACAGAGTAAGCCAATCTCATATTGACTTGCAAGAAAACCTTACAGGTCTCCGGTTAATCCCAAACCCAGCAATAAACTCTTGGCAGCACTAGAGCTCTCTCCTGATTTACCCTGGATGAAATGCACTATTTTCTGACAAAATGCATCCATGTAATCAGAACTGGTGACTACGCAGACAGCAAATATGAAGTCACAACCCCGATAGCATAGTCTTTGTGTGTGCATTAGTAAACACTTGGTGTGATGCTAGGGGTCCTGGATGGACTCTCTGTAAACTTCTGCTGTAAACCAGAGTCAGGAACAGCTGGGAGGATGCTGCAATCTGAAACTGCTGTGACTGTATGTGTGTATTTGTGTGCAGGTGCGTATTTTCATACTTATCTGTATCTCATCATAACCGATTTAAGATAGATAGCATGATATGTTTTCCTACAAAGTCCTACAGACAGAGCTCTGCTTTGATCTTGAAGGAGAACAGTGACAGCCCATGATCCCAGAACCACCTTCTCTCTTAGATGGAGTGATGTGAGTATCTCCTGTAGGCATGAAAATGTGTCTGAGCAAATCACATTAATACTAGGGTTAACTAGAATTACAGTAATGCTCAAAGATGGAGTTTAGGCTTTAAAAATACATATTCAGATAGTAAAAATAATTTCACCAAATTTCCCTGTTGAACGTTTGTGCTCATTAATTTACTGGCTTCAGAGGCTGCACATATGTTGCTGGCCAAAATTGAGCTAGACACAATTGAGTATGACACCAAAAGTAATGAAGTTTGCTGTCCTACAGATCTAGGTCAGATTTAGCTGGGACACTTACTGGATTTCTTTTTTCTGTAGTGACATCTATCTTCAGAAAACTTCCAGGCATGAAATCTTTATCTTAAAGATCCCTACTTTTCTCTGAGTCTTGGTAGAAATGGGAATTATTAGGAACAAGAGAGGAAAACAGGTAGACAGTATGGCCATAAGAAGTTCCCTTCCACAAGAAAACAGGATAAAATTGTTCACTGAAACTTGCTTAGTAATGTAGTTTTATTGCCATTAATTGTCCACAGACCAAAACGCCACACAACCTTTGAGGGATCATTTTCCATCTGCCTGTTCCTTATTTGTCTTCTTGCCAATACTGATTTCCATCAAATCATATCAACAGAATGAGGAGCTTCTCAGCTGATGCTCCAAAACTGAAGAAAGACTATTTCACTTGCACGGGTACTACCTTCTCTGGTGTGTCTTTTGTCTGTAGTGCCCATCACTCTCTTGGACGTGGCGACAAAGGCTAACAAGCTTCCTCTTGGAAGTGAGTGGAGAGCAGCTGCTGATAAAGGAGATTGTATGCTGGGAAGGGAATGAGTTTTTAAGTAATCTGGGCAATGACAGGCTTGAGGGCTCTGCAGCTTGTAAGCAGCATGGACACTCACTGACCTTGCTTTCTTTGCCTCATTTCACCTGATAAATGAGCGTGGTGCACTGGGAGTTCAGGTCTCCCCTCCCACGGCGGTGCAAATCACTTCAGTGAAGGGATAATTGAGTAAGTGAGAGGATTTGGTGCGAGACCTTTCACATGGTTGCAGTTGCAGAGGGCAATCGCTTCCCCAGTCTGTCTGGGCTCTGAAAGGTAAGTCAAATGGAGATCAACGCAGGCACTGACAGAACGACTAGGAATGAAAGGAGAAAACCCCATAACGCACAGGCAGACCCGCAGCTGAAGTCAGACGGGCTCTCGGGGCTGGACTCAGCCCCCCGGCACACTGGCCAAGTGTGTGGTCACACACCGGCAGCGTGGTGTGAGTGCCTGTAGATACAGCTCCCAGTTCCTTTGTCCAGGAAATCACAGGCAGAAATGCTCGCGGAACCTCCTGCACATGCACCTTACAGATGGACAGCACATGTGTGATACATGGTCAGCCTTGCTGGGCATGTGCAGATAGCTCTGTATGGCGTGCACAGGCAGGCCTGGATGCTCGGCTGCATCAGGAAGCATGGAGGAGTGGAGAAAGAGAGAGAGGCTGCAACTCTTCTCCTCAACTCTGTAAATTAACGGTGTACTGCAATTTTATCTGTCTGCTAAGGAATCCAGCCCTAAAGCATGTGTTTACCACTTACATACATTTTTGCAAAAGCCCAATCAACTGTTAACTACAGATTTCCTCTAGAAATACCATGAGGCTGTATCAAGAGTGGGTGTATGCTCTCACAGCAGAGCACACTGAAGTGCCCATGTGGGCAAGGTGGCGGTGAACACTCCTGTTCGCACTGCTCAGAGTGGAAAGCCAAGGCTGATGTACACAGAAAGCAGTCACACTCCTGGGCTCTGTGGGGATAAGTGGGCATTTCCCAAGGGCCTTTGTGTTGAGCAGCAGCAACACTGTGCAGTGCCCAGGGACCTGGAGCCAAGGAAGTGCTGAGGTTCGCATCTGGGAGTTACTTGGACAAAAGTCCTTAGGTTCATTTTTCTCCTTGGAAGTTCTGAGCTGGTTTTGGTTTTTTTCAGGAAAAATAAGAGACCATCTTGTATTCTGCTGCATTCCTTTGGGAAAG
Source organism: Rhinoptilus africanus (assembly GCA_013400135.1). NCBI lineage: Eukaryota > Metazoa > Chordata > Aves > Charadriiformes > Glareolidae > Rhinoptilus > Rhinoptilus africanus. The sequence goes on from VXBO01007998.1 coordinate 36,328, forward strand.
CTAATTTCAGTTTTTTACCAGATTCAAGATGATGTGGAAGTAAATCAAGAAATGCCACTCGGGATCCTAGCTGAACAGGTTCAGGTTTCAGTACAATAATAGACAGTTCAACATGAAACCAAAACAAATAATAAACCTTGAAAGTTGCATAAAGTGGAATTGTCATCATCCAGTCAGTTTTTGTTCTAGGCGTCTTGGCTTCTAGTGAAGTCAATAAGAAATGAAGGTGCTGAACTATTACAGGATTCAGCCTATAACAGTGCAGGACACATTCAGTACAAGCTGCTGGTTACAGCCATTCTTCATGACAGTCATTCATTATATTCAAATGTAACTTAAACATATGCCAAGAACTTTGGAGAGACTAATCCTCAGAGAAATGGGCTCAGGACCAAATCTTTACATTAACGATAATCCTTTAGAGTAAAATATTGTTTGTTTCAGACCCTGAGAATATGTGAGCCTCTCCTTGGCTCTCACCTTTTAAAGAAAGAGATTAATTTTAAGTTTCATAAACTTTAGTGCAAGTAATTCTATAACAATAGCAAGCCTGTACTGTTGCAGCTAGTGAAAATTCATGATGAGAGAGTAACATGTCCAGATACAGGTTTTATTAAGGATCTAATTCTGCACATACGTTTATGCACGTAACTGTCAATCATTCAATAGAACCAAAGAAATCAATAGCTTCATTCACAAAGCAGAATGGATTTGCATGCATAATATTATGCACTTGCAGACAATGAGAGATAATTTTATGTTTATGGTAATCTGTAGTATTTAGGCATACCTGTGGCTTGAAAATTACTCCAGAGTTATTTGTCATTTCTCCATATGTCACCTTCTTTATGGTAAACACTGTAATCTAAAATATAAAGTCATAAAGAGAAGGGTAGCTCAAGACTGGAAAACAACTACAGGTCTCAAGTTGTCAAAACTGTCAATAGTTACAGACTGGATCATCTTAAGAATGTCACATAAGTGTCATGCCATATGCTAATCATTTTATATGGTAAAATAATTATTTTAATGGTATATTAACATTGCCTTGAAATAAATAGTTTGCAGTGGCTAAAAAAAAATTAATGCACGTTAACTGACTGATGGAAATAAAATTAACATCACAAAATGCTGTGAATAATGTGGCAGCTTTCTGTGCCGGTGCTGTGTGGGAACTGGCTGGAAAGTGGGAAGAACATCGGACTGCGCAAACCCTGCCTTGGACCCAGGGTCAGGCTGCTGCTCCTCTCTGCCTGGCTGGTGAACAGCCTCCATCTGCGGCTTCTCTGCCCCAGCTGCTGCCCGGTGCATTGCACAAGGCTGTTATTCACATTAAACCTGGGTTTGGGTTCAGTAAAAGCAGAGTTTGGTAAAACCACTGCCTGCGTCCCTTCTGTGAAGCGTATTGAGAAACTTATGTGAGGGCTTCTGCCTTAGGCGAGCTAATTGATAGAGTGGCTGCTTCCAGCTCTGGGGTGCAAACACCTCGCAGTTTTCTTGCTTGCTCGGCTGTTCGCACGTTCGGGAGGCTGAGCTGTGGGTTTCTGGGCAGACCAGCTAACTGGGACCGCAAGCAGGCTGGCTCCTTGCTGACTCCGTTCTGCTTCAAAACTTTCCTCCCCTCATGGTGCCTCACACCCAAAAATCTTGAGACGTTTCTTAGAGGACTCAATCCTCTTCTTAAACAGGCCTGTTCCTTCACAGGCGGGCAGTTCTAATAGTTTCTGCCAATGATATTTCCAGTCTCTCATATTAAGATCATGCTTCTTCCACACTGTTATTTCTGACCATTAGTTTATTTTCCTTTGTGCATTTTAAAAACAGGGAAAAAAAAAGTTAGAAAGGGGGGGGTTTTGTGGGTTTGATATATTTTTCCCTTTCTGTAGATTAAGATGCTAGGTTGATACCATCCTGTTTGGTAGTCCTTATGGAGGACATGTGTTCACCTTCACCCGGGTAGGAATATTCAGTAGGAACATGTTTGTATAGAAATTAAATAAATATATTTAACAGCAATCTCTACTGGTCCTCTGTCTTGATATTATCAGTTAGTATGCTCCAGGCATCACAGAACACATGAATATTAAAGAGCAATTGTTAACATTTTGATGTTTTGTCAGCACTTTGTGTCAAAACATCTTCCTACAGGGATGCAACGTGATGACACTGTGTCAAAACAGAATATCATCACCCTGTGCTAAAATGCTGCAATGTGATGACATTTAGATCTACACGTTCCAAGAGCTATTTGTACCACAAAGTCAAACCTTTCTTAAGCTGGTGGTGGTACCTGGCTGGAGAGCAAATCTGTGAGGTAAAGGTGTAGCATATAAACAGTACATAAGAAAGACAGAAGCGATGCTTTAGCAGATTGCAAGAGCCAGTACAAAAATTCAAGAGATAAGATTTGTGCCACTCTATACTAGGCATTAAAAATAACCATAATTATTTGAAATCCAGGTTAAAATCACCTGTTTCAACAAAATCCCTGCTTATCCAGACTGACTACTCCCTGGATAGTCCCACTGACTTCTAGAAAAAGTGATTTTAAAATTGTAATTTTTAAAATAAAAAAGATCTTTTTGAAAGGGAAAGCAAATTCATTAGAATCTTTTCATTTCTTTTCTTTGTGCCATCTTATATTCCCCTCAAATAACTGAAACCAACTGGCTTCAAGGACCCAAATTTTTTAAAGATAGCACTGGGGGAGAGAAGGATATCAAAATCTGGAAAACAAAACTTCTGACTGAAAAAAATGAAAGTTTTTCAGTAAGCAAGAAATTATGAACTTCAGGCTGTTGTTGAAAACCAAACTAAAATAGCATAAGAGGTGTTCGGAAAAACCAAACTAAAATATCGTAAGACTATTTGAGGAACTGGAAAATTTTTCCACTTCTTTAAAATATTTGTGTGTCCTGTTATATTTCAGTAAAAATACTTGTGAAGTTCTGACTGATGGAAAAAAAGGGAGACAAGTCTATCCTTTCCTCAAGAGCTCATTATTTTGTACTTTTATGTTTCAGAGAATTACTGATCATCCCAGATAATACAGGGACCATGAATTCAGAAAACAAATACGGCATGCAGTCTTAAGTCTGTTAGGACCAAGCTTGCATGAGTTTTATGTGTTTATGATTTTACTGGTTCTAAAGAAACCTCTCCAAGCACGTACCAGACATATGTGACCAGAACAAATCCTTCAGTTTCCAGTGCTGCACTTCCAACTCCTAGTGAGGTCAGCAGGAACTGCAGCTGCCGTGGCCCTCTTAGGACTGGGCCCCCTTTTTCTTCACACAAAGAATTTTGCTGAAACAACAACAAAGAAGTTTTGAGATTTAGTAATCGACATATGTCGTACCATTTCAACATCAGTTTTGCGCATCCATTTTGAAGGCAGCGTAGATGTTCAGCCAATGATGCAGCTGGCCCTTTTCCAACCTAAACAGCATGACCTCTTCAGCTTTACCATTCTTGCAGGCTCTCACAGATTTCGAGGTAATGTGCAATCAGGTACGTGAGACCGTATTACATCTTGGCAAATTTCTCCCCCTGGAAAATGAAAATATTATAGTCGGAGGACATTATAATTATTTTCAATGTGGTTAAATTTAAGGAGTGAATTAATCCCCAGTGTAACTCTATTGACTTGAATAGAGTTATACAGGAACGAATGCGGTCTCGAAGAATTACATCCATAAATATAGTAAGTTACAGAGTTGCTGTTTCTGTATATTAAATCCTGATCCTAAATTCTGCCTCAGTTACACATTTTACTTTGGAGCTACTCTGCCAATGCTAAATGAATTAATCCTAATGAAATACCTCTGTAAATAAGACAAAACATCTAGCTCTATAATTAGAGCTGTGCTCCTAGAAGAGGAGTCTGAGCCCCACATCCCACACAATTGCCATCCTTTAATTCCCTGAGAAGTACTCAATGGCCGCATCTAGATAGTGGGTCTTTGTGGCAGTCTCTCTTGTCAGTAGAGAGGGAAGAGAGGATGGACACATCCATGGTTCCATGGAGATGCTTCAAATTTGGATCTGTGATACAGTTTCACGTCCCACAGTACAGACGTAGCCAAACATACAGGCCTTGCCTTCCCACCCATTTGATACCACTGTTCAATGGGGCCGTCTTATTTGCTTTTTAATTTTAATGTAAGTCTTAACTATTGGACAGCTTTGGTCTGCACAAGTTATTTGTGTAAGAAGAAGTGTTTGGAAATTTAGGCTGTTCTTTTAAACTCCTGACATCCTAGTAAATTATGGTAGGAACACAGATGGCTGTTGAGGAAAGACCAGTCCTGGAGCATAGTCAACCTTCAGCAACCTACTTCATGCACAGATTCAGGGTACTGTGAAAGAAATCCATCCTCAAGATGCCCACCAACTTCTTTCTTTCATGGAATTATTATACTGTTTTCCAAGACAGGTTTCATTTGGACCATTGTTTTATCTTGAAGAAAATCTCCCTCTTCGAGCACCTCTGCAAGCAGGCAATGAAACCTCCTGTGAGAAATCACCTGGCAGGGCATTACTGGAAACAGATGATATCCGAGAGGTCTTTGACACATCTCTGTTAAGCAAAGGCTTCTCTGCTGCTGTCTCATTCAGGAACCAGCAGGGAAGCCTCCAAAACTTGCCTTTGTGGGTTGCCACCATGTCTTTCCTCCTTCTTTTCCTCTATATACATGTTCAGTATCTCTGCAAACTAACCTGAATATAATCAGGTAGTGATAAAGATTCAAACATAAAGTGAGAAAGAGTAGGAGAGATTTACTGGTTAGAGTTGATGCAGAAAGAAAGAAAAAAGAAAGAAGGACCAATGAGCAAAGACCTATATGAGAAAAAGCTATGTAACAGTATTCCCAGTGATTTTTAGGGATAGGATGGAGCACGCTATCAGGTACCATATAAATGAAACAAGGTAGATAATAATCATATGTCTCCTTGTCCCATGGCTCAAATAAAGTTATTAGGAAGCTGATTACTCTCTTGGACATTCGGGAGAGCCTCACATTAGCTGATTTAGGGAAGGAGAGGTTTCAGTGGGTTATTTTATATGCTGTAAGTTTTCACATCAATCAGTGCTGAGTTTCCTGTCCCCTGTGTGTTCAGTCATTGTGGGGGAGAACATAAATTAAGTGCATGGCCATAGCTGCTCTATCCCATGGTGAAAGTTTGTAAACTAAGCAATGTGTTGGCTTTTTTCTGTGCACATTGTTCTTTTTCTGTGGGGGAAGCTGAGCAACAAAACATGCAGCTTCTCACTTTCCTGGAAGATTTGAAGATCTCCTTTTAAGCATCTGTAAAGCTGTGGAAAGAGTTCATCTACTTATAAGTACATGGCTTGACAGAAGGCCTGTGAGCTGGATCAGGCAACTCACTCCAGGCAATTCTCAGAGATCCTCTACTTCGTGTGCTGGGGAGCTGAACAGGGACTGAAGGAGAAAAGAATGGCATTTCAGGAAACAGATGATGTCCAAGAGGTCTTGGACTTGTCCTCATGTGAGTACTTGCCCTGGGACTTGCTGACACACTCCCAAAGGGGAACATGCTGTTCTGTGAAGCAGCATCATTGGCTCTACCAATGCCCAGGCCTGTAGCAACACCCAAACCCAAGTATCTGGCACCCAAAATTAAAATACTGAACTCTCGCTACCCTCTTTGCAAGGTTAGGTAATGGTGGAATAACAGTGAGTTTCATATTATGTATTTGTAAAGGCTACCATTTAAAGAAGTCTTCTTATACTCAGGAACACAGGAAGTACAGAAACACATCACCTGCAGAAGCACAGAACACAGTTTATAAATTATAAGCAAAGGTACAATTGATCAGGGAAAAGTATTGATAAAGTAATTTTGGGTGGGATTTATGTCTTCTAATCTGAGATATCTGAAACTGAGGGACTGCAGCTACATTAATTGTCTTCTGATTAACTTCTCCAGTACATGTTTTTTTTAGTACAGTCTGCACATATTGCGCGTGTTTCTGTACATGTTTGTGCATGTGTCTGAATACACACGAGGAAACCCAAAAACATAGATAACTGACCTATCTATTGTGGCCCTAACCAAGTCCAGCTACTCTAGTTTTCTTCTGAAGTTTGGCCAAGTTTCACCCTACAGGTGGATAGTAGCAGATTTCTCTTCAGTTTCTCTTTGGGTTTCTCATTGCTACTCATCATCACGTTCCAAGATGTTGTTATTATAAAACTATAAGCTTTTTGTGGGAAGTACTTGAATTAAACCTTTACTACACTCTTCCATTGATTTTGCTATGATCTGCAATTTGTCAAATCATTTTTCCCCCTGCTGTAAGCACAAAGCAGCATGAGACCTCCAGAAAGGGCAAATTCCTTCCAGACGGCATTTCAGTATTCAGGAGGAGGACTTTACTGTGGCTCTAGTGAACAACAGGTTATATAATCACTGAAAATTTACGTTCCTGCTTCTGCCTATTCTCCAGCATTTGGGGAATACTTTACGAACTGCTAGAAGGGTATTTTTAAATCACATCCATTTTAACAATTTAGAATATTTTAATCCCAGCCACTGACCTTGCCAGAACACTGATCTGAACACTCCAGAGCATTAGCAAAACGTATATGCAGAGATGAATTTTGCACTGTGAGATCATCCATAATACTAAATTTTCCACCACCGGCACAAACATACAAATGCAAGCAGACAAATGCATGCTCATGTTTTTCTATGCTATATATATTGTCATACCTTTTAAATAACAACATGGAGAATATTTCAGGGAATAGAGAAGCAGCTAGTCTGGACAAATCATCAAGACGTAACTCACAGACTGCGGATTAGGACGTATCTTCTACCAAAATGACTGGTGCTTTGACGGATGAAATATTTTGCTGCTGGTTTGGGAGAGAGCAAGAAGGCAGTGGCAGGGTGCTCATTTGAATAATGCCCTAAATCAGTCCCATATGTTGACCCCGTGACCAACCCTTGCTGGCAAAAAAATCAAAACAAATCAGTAGTATTTTTCAAATGGCTTCCAAGTAAGAGTCTGCATTCACCTAGGCCAGGGTACACACACACGGAGCACTTTGCACCTGCATAAATAAGACATTATCCTTTATTGATAGCAAGGAAAAAACCCTCTGTTTTCATTCATGCATAAAAAAATAATTGTGTATAGAATGAATACAGCTTGACCAAAGTATTTGACATGGTTGTACGGATACCTTTCTATTTTTCTACCTCTAACAAATAAAGCATTATATATGTCTGCAATTTTATTCCATGTGGGCTTTGGAGGGAATTAAGAAAGACTGGCAGTTAGCCACCACGTTTGCTGAATACTCATCTCCCACCTAAGATGAACTAAAATACATTGAAGTTCAATGTGCAATGACTGAACAGGAACTGAGCAAGCCTCAAAATTGGTAATTTATTCATAGATGTTTTTATGTGTAAAGACGGTGCCAGTTCAAGGCTTCTCAGGCAGCACAGCAAGAACACGGTTTCTCTTTGCCAAGGCCAAGGAAACTTCTGCCAGGGAAAATAAAGTGAGGCACAGACAAAAGACCAATGTGGTGAAGAACCAGGAAAGACTCCTCAAGACCTGAGATGGCTGCTTCTGGTACAGTTCCACAGTCGAGGGGAGCAGAGAACGTGGATTCTGGGAGAAGCTGCCACCACACATATCACTGCCCTTCTTTCAGCAGCAGCTGCTAACCTGCTTTTATGGCTTTGTCGTGGGTGAAGTAGACTTGGCTACAGCTTGTTTGTCTTTCCTGAGAGTCCCTAGGCAAACTGAGCTGCTTCCTAGAGCAAGACCTGCGTTTTGAGGCATTTTCTGGTAGCTACAGTCAAGGACTGTATCGCGATACAACCATCTTGCTAATGACAGGACATACAACTAAAGAAGAACAAAGGCCAGTCCTGCTACAAGGACCTCACAGTCTGCCATCAGAGGCAACAGATGGATACAATATATACTGTGAAGATTATAAGGGGCATCAAAACGGTTGTGGTTAATATAAAAAAAAGCAGCTCTTTGTAGTCCACTTGTGCTGCAGACTGCAGGTACCATCACAAAGGTGAGGTTTTGAGGGAGTTGGAGTACATTGATGTTTTGTGAAGAGTCTAGCAGTGATGGAGGCAGTGGTCATGATTATACTTTTTGCTTGTACTAAAGAAGAACTCCATGAATTTTGGGGCTGAGATAGGCTCAAGGGATGGGTTAATCAGGGATATATAATAATATATATAATAAGGGTTATATAATAAGGGATCAGTTAATCAGGTCACCAGTCAACCAAGTGTTTCTCTAGATGGCAACTAAAAACAAGAATCAAAATATGAACCACAGTCTGAAGAAAATTCTCAGTCTCTCTTCACTTGAGAGAGACGTTTCCTGAAACTACGGATGGGCTAATTTTATCTTTAAGTATTACATCTTGTCTGCTTCCCAATCAATAGATTACATTTCTCTTCGTTGGCCATATGGAGATTTTACATCACTTTCGTAAGTACTCTAGAACACTTCCAAATTTAGCACCACTCCAAATTAAGGAATATAAATAAAGTATTTCGAGATATAAAAGCAAATCACATCAGTACTTTTGCTTTCAGATCTTCTCTTTACATTCATAGAGGCTAGCTGTGACTCGTTGTGACTTTGATATTGAAAACAGTAAGTCTCATGTGATCTGAGTGTGTCTGTAAACTTCAGCCTTTCCTGCTGAAGCTTACTGCACTCTCCTAACAAGCCTTTGCTTAGTTATTTATTTCCAAACACGGTAATTATTTCATGCTCCACACCTATGCCATTCTCTGTGCTGTGTTACTTTATTTCAGTGAGACTTTACACATTTTGAAATTACTGTTTGAAAAATACTCTTATTGACATTTTCTAACTATAAGAAGGGTTTCCCTGGGGATTCCCCAGACAGAGAAGCATGTAATGCCCACGCAGAAAGCCTGACGTGCCCAGGCTGTGTCACACGAATGACACTTGCCTTCTACACGTAACCACAGTGAATCTGCCAGAGGCAGGTGAGCAGGGCTGCCCAAGTGGTTCATCCGTGCCTCTGCAATAGGCCTGGCACATCCAGCCTGCACTGCACCTCTTGCAAGTCTTCTCTGTGTACAGAAAGCCCACTTGCCTGGGTCTTTTGTGTACCTAGTAGCAGTATCAGGTCACTGGTAATTTTGCCAGGGTTGAAAAATCTTGTCCAACCTTGTCATTATTTTCTTTCTGAATAAAATCTGGGCCACAAGAAGAGGATGTGCCTGTAGAAACACAGGTCTGGGTGTAACTGCACAGTGATAGATTGACCTGGCTTTGGTTCCTTTCAGGAGAGTACTGCTTCCTGGGGGATGGTTGCTAGGGTCACTGAAAAGCACAGCTTCTGCTTCAACTAATGGGTGTGCTAAACCAACAGACAGCCTTCCTGAATCAATAGCTGCCCATATGCTATATAGTACTACAAATATTTTATCCAAGAAACGCTCCTCTGCGTATCCTAAACTGGGTCAAATGCCTGCTGGATATTCTTGTCTTCTTCACTGAGTTTAGAAGTAACCAAGACAAGTAGTTTAGACTAGGCACAACCCTGAAGTGCCTAAGAATATTAACCTCTTCATCGTTTCCTAATAAAGTGGGTCATATGCATTCAGTTATTCTCTCTGTTTGCTTGCATATGTGTCCGTCATTCCTCCTGCCAGCTATTGGTTAACTCCAACCAAATTTGACAGAAGGACAGAATATGCAAACAAAACAACATTTCTACAAACTTTGTGGAGTCAGTGGCTTGGTAATGGAGGTTTGCCTAGCTTAAGGGCTGACCATAAAGCTGCAGTGTGAGAGTAGTAATTATCTACTTGGTTTTGTCTGCCAGCTAGCCAGTTGGGACACATGCATTGACTGGCCAGTCAGCATTGGAACTGATACAGCTCATACTTCAGCTTCTCTAACCAAAATCCAGAAGACAGAGAGGCATGAGAAAACAGATGGCATGGAAGAAAACTGCATATATTACAGAAGTATGAAGTCATAGGTAAACTCAGATTACTGTGGTGAAAGTGCATAGAAAGACATACCTCATGAATCCATATGGCCTCATTAATTGTTCATCACAGAGCAACTTGCACATGAATACCATGCACACTAATACTGGGGCACGTAAATGCCACATTTAAATCATATATACACTATTATATATTGCATATATAATAGTCAATCTTGTATTCTATATATAAATATACAGTATATACGTATGAACCTATATACATACAGTGCACATATACATTCTATATATGCTATATATATACACAGTGTGTTATAGCATGTATCATATACTATCTAAAATACAGTGTAGTAATGCATTATGTAGCATATGTTGTACTATTTGTCCTTTTTTACACCTAATGCAGGCAATAGCTGATAGAAAAATAAAGAGAATGCGAGGAAGAGAAACAAAAACTACCTATCTCAGCAACAGCTATGGATTGAACATGTTTGCAATGATCTCTAAATCTAGTCGAGATGGTGATTCTAAATGGGGTTTTCAAGTGCTTCTATCATTTTGTCTAACTTTCCTCAGAGAAAAGTGGTGCTGGTGACCTCAGTGAGAGCAGAAGCAAGCCAGGACTGAGTGCTCTGGAAAAATCCAGCCTTCGGATGACATTTATCATAGAATCATAGAATCGGTGAGGTTGGAAGGGACCTTTAAGATCATCAAGTCCAACCATTAACCTACCCTGACAAAAACCCCTTCTAAACCATGTCGCTAAGTACCTCATCTACCCTTTTCTTATGCTCAGGTGTGGAGGGCCAGCATAGCTGCCTCAAAGCTAACCTTGGGATATGCACCTGGCCGCTGCTGAGATGACAGGAGAAAGCAAAGGAGGACCTGTCATATCTGAAATTCTGCTTCTCAGCACGATGGAATAAATAGACGTTTGCTCCTGGTGTTAAAAACTTCTTTCCTTTCTGCTGGAAACTCCTGCTCTGTAGCGTGAGAGATGCTTCCCTGTGGCTACACTGCAGAGGCAATCAAAAGCTCTGTGTACTCAAAGCGCTGTGCTCTCCGAGGTGAATGTTACCCTCCAGATTGCCTGTGCCGCAATGTGAGTCAGATCAGGGCTGGCTGGTTATCAGCCGCTGACCGGGAAGGCAGGGTGGAGGGGGTTTGTCAGAGTCTCAGTCTGCTGCCTGTGGCATGTCTATCCAGGAAAGAAGCCAGGAAGCATTTGAAGGAAAGTATTGAGTTTGGTACTTGCTGGGTGGTCCAAAAAGTATGAGATTTTTCCTGCACCTTATTTCCACTATAGTCGAGTTGTTTTTTTTTTTTCCTTCAGTCTGATGATTTTCTCTGCCCCAGACTTTCAGGAAGGGGAAAACAAAGGAACTGCTGATGGGACGTTTTTGATGTGAGGATCTGATTTTTGAGTTTGCCTGGAATTCATAACCTGGAATGCTGATAAGTTCTACCAAATTTCCCAGGCATCTGGGGAGAAAACAGCAGGTAGATTGAAGTATTTCTTTGTTCCTTTCTCTTACGTGGATAGTGTGTCTGTGTTGGATGATTAATTATCTGGATGAGGGTTTGTACTGTTGAACTATCATGCTGTGTGATAAATTAAATGTTTCTTATGGGTATTTGGTGAGGCAAGACATTTAATTGGTTTATTTAATGAATAAATAATAGCTGTTCAAAATATGACCAGCCACTTGACTGGTGTGGGTTGCCAATCCTGAGCAGCATCCTTTATTCCTCTGCGAAGGAATGTGGGTACCTTCACCAGGCGTTCTCCAGCAGCACATTCGGGCTCTAATAGAGTTCCCTTCTCCTGCAGTTCTCACTCCATTTTGTTGCTTCAGTGTCTCTGGGTTGATTGCAGCTGCAATCGTTTCTGTCTTTCTTTTTTTTCCCACAGCAAAAAGTTACACATAGCCTTTTCACCCATGTTATAAACCTCTTAAGAATACAAATCCGCTTGCTTTGAGATGTTTTTTGGCTTGAGTTGTGGTGAGAGGACTTGAAGTTCACAGCAAATGCCTCTGGCTTGCTAACCTAACACCCTGTGGCACCCCTCTGAATTTTAGGATCTCAGTAAGATTAATTTGAAGGGGGACATCTCATGAGCCTCTTTTAGTAAAACAAATCACTCATGTGAATCACTCCTTCCCCCCCCCCTTTTTTGAACAAGAGCCAGATNNAGTAAAGATATATTATAGCTGCACCCATCAACTGACTCTGCTGATGTCCAACAGAAGATGGGGTTAACAACATCTGGAGTATTATTCATTACTAAGTAATCTGTGAGCCTGTTTCCATTGCTTCTTGAGTCAGGAGGCCTGACGAAAGCAAATGGTCACAGCCCAGTCAGGCTGTTTTGCAACACTGAATGTGAAGTGCACTGCGCTAGCATCAGATAAGGTGCCATTGCCTATTTATTTGTACTATGCAAAGTTAGATGCTGTGAAGCAATATAAAAAGTGATGTTTATGTTGCCTGAAACAATGGACTAATTCTTTTCAGGGGGACAAGGGAATGTTCTGATGACAGACAGAACCTGCTGAGCTGTTTGCTGTGAGAAATACCCAGCGCTGGGATCAGCCGCTGCAGGGAGGGCTCTGGATTTGGCCCAATCTGTGAGGAGGGTGGTAGATTCACCCCAGGGGCCTCAGAAGGAACAGAAGGCTTTTATGTATAACGTAGTTCTGCACCTCTACACTGGCACTGATGTAGCTTCCATGGTGCAACGACTCCCTGAATGACTGCAATGTGGTGCTTGCTTAGAATCAGCCTTGCTGCAGGGCACTGCTGCACTCTTGTTGTAGGGTCACAGCAGTGCCACTGCTTCAGTGTGTGCCCAGGGCGTGTTTCCCTGGTCTACAGAAGGATTGGGGTGAATCTGCAGCACTAGTGAAACTCAGGACAAAACTTGGTTTGACTTCAGTAAGGTAGGAAGTTTGTCCCTAAGTCCCAGAAATATCATTTAGAAGGAGTGAGGAGGCAGCCTTGTAAGAGCAACTGGCTCTTCCCACAGCCACCTACCTTGCCAGCCTCATTAGTTTCTCCTCTTTTAATGTAATTTCTTCTGATTAAGAAATAAATCGATTCGTACCTCATCAAATAGACAAGTGAACTATTAACCCCCACCCGAAAACGGGTTCCACAGGTACCGCTCATCACCCAGGAAAATGTTAACAACTGTGGGTTACTCATTCTTCCCCATCAACCTTCTGCTCTCCTCACAGGTCTCCATAAGCTCCTCGCGTAGCAGAACCTGTGTTAGACACTAGGTAGTAACACTAACACCTCCATTTGGCACTTCTTTCTTTACTGTGCCTGCCTCAGTATCTGAAAATACGCATGGCATAAAAATAAACCAAAGATTCACTGTCCACTCCTTGGAAAGAAAACATAATATTGACAAACAAACACAAACTATGGCACACTGTTTTTTTGTACAGACATGAGAACAATTAATAGTTTAACAAAATACGCTGCAATTACCTTTTCTGGTCACAACCACAGCTGGACAAAACATTTGGGAAAATCAGCTGGTTTTTTGGTGGGGTTTTTTGGGGGGTTTTGTTTGTTTTGGGTTTATCTGGGGGTTGGTGTTGGGTGAGTTTTTTGGGGATTTGTTTTTGGTTTGGGTTTTTTTTGTTTGGTTTTTTTTTGTTTTTTGTGTTTTTTTTTTTTTAATCAATAGCACTACTAAATAGTATTGGGAAAAAAATGCATTACGATTTTGCTATAACAGTGAAAAGTTCATATCAGGAGGCAAGTTGCACAGCACCAGCATGGCAAGAAAAACCATCTCATCTTCCAATTTTGCTGAATGGTTTGGGTTTACTTTTCACTCTGCATCTTCTCCAGATTTCCTCGGTTCAGCTCCACTGAGATGGTGTAGGGAGATTTCACTCTTCCTTTGGGAAAGGGACAGTAAGCAAGATATAGAACAAAACTGTCTTCTTGTGACTCAGGTAAATTAAAACTGTGAATCCAATAATTTCTTCTTAACACAGAATATTTAACTTCATGTAAATAGAATACTGTGTTTTTCTCCTTCATCTCTATCCCGTCCCATCCACACCATCCCACTGAACAGTATCTAGGTTGAGAAAGGAACTGAGATTTTGTAAGGCAAATCCATGGGTACACAATTTTCACCCACTTTTCTTCCCCAGTATAACAAAAGACAACAGACCAAAGGGCTGCAGTGGCACTCTTGTGTTACTGCCCTCGTTCAGCCTATTTGAGGATGAAGCTTGTCCACTTTTCCTAGCACTTTCTCAGTGCCAGCTCTCACTTTTCCCCAGGCTTGAAAAAATTAAAGCCAGCAATGTCTTCACCTGGGGCTGATCCAAAGCCTGCAGATCCCACTCCTGCCCACAGTTGGTTCCCAGCAGGCTTCTGGCCACCATGGGTCAGCTGGGCTCCCAGGAGCTGTGCCAGTGGCTTTAGAGGGAGCAGCTATTAGCTCTTGCATACGGGCTTTTTACAAATATGTCTTTGGCACTTGTTCTGAGAGCTAGTGTCCAGGTATCTTTAGCAAAGTTGCTGCTGACCATAAAGGTAACATAGGCCTACCATTTCTACAGTACTTTGCAATGTTAGCTTTTAAGGTAGCTGACTGAGGATGCAAGCAAAGCCACAGCAGGTGTGGGACAAGAAGGATGCATGGCATCAGCATGCTCTGAGGTGATACCAGTCATGTCTGAGGCCACAAACTTCTCCTCTGGCATTGCTGCTGCTCAAAGTGAGGGATGACAGGCCAGCACAAAGAGTGTGAGCACAGGGGGACATCTGCAGCCATTGAGAGTGAGAAGGCAGACATTAAGATGAGTCCAGACTTACAGGTCTAGAGATCAGAAATTATTCTTATTTTTAAAAAATAAGGCAGTGTAATCACTTCCTCAGGTTTTGTGAGCAACCAAAAGCATGGCTGAGGCCATAACTCCTGCATCTCAATTCCCAAGAAAGCATTCATTTCTCTAGGCAGCACCTGTGATGCTGCATTTTATGTCCTGATAGGAAAATTCTCTTCTATTTGAACATTATTACTTATGAAGGGAAATTCAAAGTTCAGCTCTCAGAATTGGATGATTGTATAATTTAGTAGGAGCTTCATTCAGACAGGTATTTTATTGCAGTGGCGACAAAGTGCAATTTTAAGATGTCCACCACATAATACAGGCTTTATCTTCACTGGTCTGTGCTGTAGGCTTTGAACCGCAATTAAACAAGAAACTTGTCTTCCGCTAATGCTGTGCTATGCTCTGCTTCTGATAACAAGTCTTTGTGTAGGCATAATTCAAGTAGTGAAATAATGAGGCAGATTGTCTTTGGTGAAATCCCTTTGGCCAGTGGAGCACTGCTAAAGTTTGCAACGATGATTTCTACTCCGGAAGCCAAGGCATGCAGAACCTGCTCTAAGCAGTACTGGGAATAGTGACGAACTTTTATTTTTCATCCTTAGGGTGAAGAGTTTTCTTGCTATGAGAAAGCTCTGGTAGAGCTCACCAGAGAGACTTGGTATTTATTAGGCTGAACAATGTGAGCAACCTCTACCTTCTTCTACTGCTTCAGGATCTGAAATCCCTGCAATGCAGGTCCCTAGTTGCCATTTGCAGGCCAAAGAAGTCAACATTGTCATTTACTTAAATCACCAAATCATGGAATAATAGAATGATTTAGGTTGAAAGATCACTTAGTTCCAAATCCCCTGCCAAGGGCAGGGACACCCTCTAGACCAGGCTGCTCAAAGCCCCAAACAGCCTGGTCTTGAACACTTCCAGGAGTGGGGCATCCACAGCTTCTCTGGGCAACCTGTTCCAGTGTTTCACCACTCTCATAGTGAAAAATTTCTTCCTGATATCTAACCTAAATCTACCCTCTTCCAGATTGAAGTTATTACCCCTTGTCCTATCACTACATGCCTTTGTAAAACATCCCTCTCCAGCTTTCTTGTAGACCCGCTTCAGATACTGCAAGGCTTCAAAAAGGTCTCCCTGGAGCTATCTCTTCTCCAGGCTGAACAACTCCAACTCTCAGTTTGTCTTCATAGAAGAGATGCTCCAGCCTTCTGATCATCTTTATGGCCCTTCTCTGGACTAGCTCCAACAGGTCCATGTCCTTATTGTGCTGAGGACTCCAAAGCTCTTCCAAGTGGGATCTCACCAGAGTGAGATAGAGGATTTATTTTATATATATGTATGTTATATATTTTTATATGTTTATTTCATATTTGAAGGACTTAATGAAGGACAAAGGAGGACTGCATTTCTTAATGTAATAAAACCACATTGCCATGTTTCTCTAGAAAGAAACAGTCTTGTGGACTTCCCCGCCTTTTCTGTGTTATATAATCTACTATATATGTTTGCTGGGAGAAAAAGCGAAAGAGAGGAAGAGGTACACCAGGTGCTAGTAAATGAAGCATACAAATTCCCAGGACACCAGCTCTCCTTTTTTAATTATGTTGAGAAAAAAAGTGCAGTGGTTATGAAAGGGGACAGGTTGATGATAGAGGAGAACAATACTACTACTTTTCCATGGGAATTTTCCAGTAGAAGAGGCAGGTGTACTTGAATTCATGAATTTTACTTAGTTATTTGTTCCTTCTTTTTTTTTTCTTTTGGGCCTTTCAGGGAAGTTATGATCCGTGGCAAAGAGTAAGGGTTGTACCAATGAAAAGCCTTCTGTTTAAAAAGACCTAAAACTATGCCCCTATCTATTACAAAAAACTACATCAGCATTAACAAAGGAGTTCAGCATTCCCACTGTTGCTGTAAAAGATAAGCATTTCTTCCATAGGGCAATAGAAATGCAGCCTAAGTTAGATATAATTAGTCATAATTTCCCCAAGAAATTGTTTGTGAAAAAAAAACCCTCTAAAATAACTGTGAAACACAAGAACAGAAGAAATATTGCTGAAGTATAAGATGCCAGGAAATGTGTTTCAAAAAATCAGATGTTTTTATAATGCATAGTGTTCTTTACAAAAAAATAATCCCCACTGCTCATAAAAATGATGAAATGATACAGTTGCAGAGAGTTTGCACACCCTCTTCCTGCCTACCCATGATTGCATATTTAACCTCAGCATTAAAAAATGTGAGAGAGTTAGAGGAATTTTTTCATTCTCTTGCTGTTCAGGCAAACATGCTGTTTCCAAGATATATTTATATTATAAAGGTTAGTTCCAAAGTGCTCAATGTCCACAGCAGGGTTCAGATATTCAGAAGACCAAACCACAGTTTCCACTACCTCAGTGGAAGGCAGTGGGTACTCCAGAGTCCTAGAAATCTGGCCAGTCAATTTAAATATCTAATTTAGGTAACTGAGCCTTGGTGCTGAGTCCTTTTGCAGAGCTCTCTTCCTAGGTCAAACAAATTGAAAATAGAACTTGCACCTTGAGTCTGATGTGCAGTTCTTTTTCCCCATTACCAAAATAATAGAGTAGAAAGAGAAAAATATGTCAGAAATGACAGTGACGTGCAAAATTAGGCAATGACTTCTATAGGGTGAGACTGACTAGGAGTATCCATCTTGGAAAAGAGAAACCTAAAGGGATATATGATAAAGAAATGAAATGTCATGAGCAGTATGGAGAAGATGAGTCCAAGAACTAGCAAGTATCAGATCAGATAAATTCATGGGGAAAAAATAAAATCTATCAAGAGTTATTAAGCACAAAGGTGCAGCTTTTTTATTTCAGAGGTCTTTAAACTGCAAACTGCTGAAAATTGTGAAATATATCAGGAAAAAAAGATCATTGTAAGCTTGTTCTGTTTTTCCTTACACCTCTGTGACTAGCCACTGTCAGAGGTGTGGTGGTGGCCTTCATGGACTTTTGGCTGGACCCAGTGCAGCAGTTCTAGTTCTTATAAATGGTTGGGCAATTCAAATAGCAGGGAATCAGACTTGTGATGCAAGAGGTCACTTCATCTCTCTGCAGTTCATGGTTAAATAAATAGGCGATCAGTGAGTAGGAGTTGAGAGGTAAATTGACTTTTGTATTCAATACTGGGAGAAAGATGCTACAGCATCATATCCACTTCCGGTAACTGCAGTTTTAAGAGGGTGTCAAGGACTTGGAGAGAATACAAAAAGAGCCACCAGAAAGATGAGGGTTAGGCTTTACCAGTAGGAATTTTTCTATTTACTTATCAAAGAGAGAAACAGAAGAATTTATCAACACTTTGGAAAAAAGAAAAGAAAAAGAAAAAAAATCAGTCACTCAAGGGCTCTTTAATCGACTGAGAAAATAGAGAAGAGCTGAAAATAAAATCCACAAACATTCAGACTGCAAATAATGAAGATCGGGGGGAAGGGAGGTGTTTTTTTGGTTATTTTGGTTTGGATTGAGTTGAGATTTTTCCCTCCCAAGACTTGACAATGTTAAACCATTAAGGAAAATTACAAAAGAAGTGGTGGATTTTCCATCTCTTAATGCCTTCAAATAAAGACTATTTTTCCAGTCAAGCATGTTATTGGATTTTATACAGGGTTAACAGGTTAAAACCAACACCACACACACAATTATAATATATAGAAAGATAGCCTATTTCTTCTAATGGTCCTGCCTAGTGTTGTTAAACTCATGACTGTAAAAAATCCCTCTTCCTGTGTGCATTCCCCTCAGTTCTTCCTACAGCCACATACTGCCCACATCTCTTCAATTATCCTTAAGAGCGAACAAATACTTTTAAACTCCAGGTTCTGTTTCATGGATTTTTATAATCTTTATAAATGGCTTTCTATATGCATCTACCCTTGCTGATTGTTTCTGGAAGTGATGAACTTTGCAGATTGCACATGGCTGAAATGGATATCCACTTCTACCGGTTAGGATACATTCTTCAAATCACTGAGCTATGCTATTAAAATCAGTTGATATTTTAGTTTGCTCTCATTCCTGTAAGTTTGAATGATATGCACAGCAGAACCAAACCAGTTTGGACTATGGGGCCTGATGAGCTAATTGACTAGTTGTCAGTGTACCTGCATCTCCTCCACTGGGGAAACACAGGCACAGAGCTGCTTGTAATTCTGGTAGCTTCTTCAGTAAAATCAGTCACGGTACCAGGAGAAGTCAGAGTTCCTGTTATTTTCTTTGATATTAGTAATTAAACGTAACATTGAGCAGTGTGGTCAAGCCAGGATGCAGTTCCACTGGCCTCTCCATTACACAGACATTGGTATTACATGGGGTAAGGTTAATCATAAGATCACGGTAAAATCTCAATGTCCTCTTCAAGGGACTTCAAAGGATCGTACATTCTACTCTTCTACTTCATGTCAGAAACAAATTATACAAACTACACAAACTACATCATTCCCAGCAGATATTTGTTTGAAGACCTCAAGCTAAAGAGGGTCCAGAGCCTCCCCACACTTACATCTTTGCCATGGATATTTATCTTGGAAGTACCTTCTTCCATTCAAGAAGTTTAAAAGGACCCATTCCTTTCAGGACATTCAAGCTGCTGCTTTCTGGACCCTCTCTTGTAGGTGCACATCCTTCTTGGAGCAAAACTGTAGACTGGACTCCAGCAAAGGCCTTTCAAACCTGAATGGAATTGAAGGATCATATCACATCACTTTTAGACTCCACTCAATTTTATACCCCTCAGTATGACATTCACGTTTTTTCAGCAAGAATGTTCAGCTTCTGATATACCATAACCCCTTTTCTTTTTCCCCTGTAGTTCTGCTGTCTAGTCAGTTGTACCCCACTGAGAACTTGGTTTTCCACCTAACTGTGGAAACTGGTACTTGTGCTTATTAGCTTCATGTAGAATTATCCTATTTTAGACCATTTCTCCAGTTACTCTATATCCTGTTGAATTTTACTCTTGCCACCAGATTATGTATGTTTTTTCTAATTATCATGTACTTCTACGAATGTAGTAAATCTGTTTTATCCACCTTCTAGCTTACTTACAAGACCACCAAACAGACCCTGGTCAGGACACAGTTCCATAGCTCTGAGGAAAGGGTCTTGGGAGTCCTGGTGGAC